>VOMN01073704.1:0-16854 GCA_014899125.1 Orchestia grillus | reverse complement strand
GGCCGGTGCATTGCGTCTAACCCCAATAATAATAATAATGAAACCCCAGGGGCTCGGCCCAGGTGGAAGATCCGACACCAAGACCCTCAAAAGATATAACTGGAAATATTGACTGCTTCTACGAATTGTGTTGTCAACGTGCTACGAACTTGACTATTTCAAAAAGTTGTTACTCGCCCAAGACGTGAAAATGCTGAGAATGTGAAAATCTGAGTTCTCTATATTGTTTGTCTTGTTGGAAAACTTTAGAGCCACTGCAACTCTTGAGCTCTGTAACAAACGTTGTGTTTTCAGAGTGGAATAAGCAGGATATCCTGAATCGTCTGTTATAAATGGTTTATTGCTATGTACTACTCGAGCACCTGTGGGAAAAATGAATTACAAAATGTTTAAGTTCAGTCGTGATACTGACTTGCAGACCTGAACTGATGGTGATATGTAACACACCACTCGGATGCTCTCATATTGCAGACTTGAGTTGCTGTGTGAGGCCTTCTACGGACGTGGCTGCAGGAACGTGCCTCCTGGTGACTCCATATCGTCTGCATATATCACTGCACTGCGGGGAACTTTGCACAATTTGAGGTATGTTTTAGCTTGTAGAATGTATGTGCAGTGGCAGTGAATGCCACAGAACAGACTCCATATTGGGTGTAGGGAGAGGAATTGTGAAGACAGGAGAATGATAGTAACTCAAATGAAAAGGGCTAATAAATAAAACGAAATGCAGAATGCTACGAATAAAGTTAAGAATACTCGAAAAGTGAGCCAGTGCTAGACATGTGGGCTGAATATTTCGAGTCTGTAAAATGCAAGAGATGATAGGAAAAAGTTGCGGCGGCGAATAAGACATGTTTATAAGGCGAATTGATTCCGGGAACATTACCATTAGTTGGGGTACCGGTGACAATGAAAGGAACGAAGTTTGATTTAAAAACTGGGAAGAATGCTTAAAGATAGGTGATAAGTAGGCCGATATCAAGGTAGTTGCTGAGAGTGTTTAGCGTGTTTTAGAATGCATGTATAGTAGCAAGTGATGTGTGTATTGTTGATATTCGGTATAATGTTAGGGTGCTCACTGTGACAGCAGTAGCTAAAGATGCATTAGTCTGGTGTATGTAGTCTTTAATGTACTTCAAAGAATAATGGTAACGAAGTCGTAATACGTTGCGTGGCCGTGAACAAGGATGACTAGTATAGACATAGAGTAGTGCAGAGTGTGTAGATTAGGTGTTTGGGGTTAACGATTGTATCGAAAGTATTAAGTAAAAAATGCGGTCCTATATTCAGAGAATTCATAAGATTTTCTGATGCAGTTGTCGGTTTGAACGAATGAATAAGTTGCGCCAATGGTCCACCCCGCTTTCAGCCTCTCATCTATGCATCCTCTAACATATCAGTTGAGTGATTGTGTATGCATTCCATTGTATGAATTGAAATATGCTCAAAGATGTCCCCCATGTTCTGTGATTCTCTAATTCAATCTTCGGTTATTCAAATAAAATCTCAAGTAACGATTCTCCTATTCAACTATTCTTTGAAGCTGTTGAACGAATTTGTCATTCTGCTATATGCTATAGCGTATTGTGTTTAAATTTGACCTTTTATCTTCACCAGGGGTGAAATCCTTCAACTTTTAGGATGCGAGCGCATTTTACAATTGAAACTCCTTCTGGAGGACTACTCTCTGCGCGTCGGCTTCTTAGCGCGAGTGTGCCGCGTGGATGGTCCAGCGCGGTCCTCATCTTCTCCTGGACTTCGCATGAGTCCCAGAGCACAAATTGAGGCTTCCACTGCTACAGTTGAGGATGAAGCTGTGCCTCCATCAACAGCTAAGGAAGGCATAGATCAAACAAAACTGGAAATCAGTAGTGTGGGGAAGTCAAGTGAAGTTGCTGCAGCCTCAAGTCATTCTGACCCGCATGAGTATTCGCCCAGGAGCTCTCGGCAAAATTGCTGGTTTGGAGACATTACTGGGAAGGCATCAGATCTAGAGTGTCCACACAGGAAAAGTTCCCAATCCGTCGAAGCTGGTGGCCGTGACTGGCGCCAGCGGTTACCGGAAGGCCTGTGTTTGCTTGGGGCGCTGTTAGAGGAGCTCGTGGAGCCGTGCTCCAGCTCCTGCTCGGTGCTGCTGCTGCGGCTCCTCGCCGCTGCCGCTCAGCCTTTCTACAGGTCAGCTTTAGAAATTGTGTTGCAAAGTGGTGCAAAAAGCATGTTTCTATGTATTGTACACATAAACATATCGTGAATAATTTGCCGCATTATAAGAGGTCGGCTCTATTACACAAGTTATGGGTCTACTGAGCTCAAGCAGTTGTTGAGCTCCTGTAATTAGACAAACTTTAGTTTATAGTGTATCTCGTTTATTCATTTCATAAGTTATTCCTTTATTTAATATGTTTAATATTTATACTAATATCTACCAAACTACGACTTATTGTTTCGAATGAAAATAGTTTACAAGTCTGTGTTTTTACAATGAATCAAAAGAAAAGCCTGCGAAGGTTCCCGTAATTTGTATATCTGTAGAATACGTCGCCCACGTGTTGTTTTTATGGAAACTGTTTTGAGGAACTTCTCCGAAATCGGACTATTTTGTAGTGGTGCATACCTATGTATTATTTCTTATTTTTATAGTAATTCATATGGTGTATTTTTTTCAGGAGCCTTGAGAGATGGATTTATGAGGGCGTGCCGAATTCATGCGTAGTGGCTGTTGACCACGAAGCTCTGACTTCAAAAGACCGGCGCTTTTACTCCGAAGCGTTCAGTGTGCCTCAAGCAGTCGTGAAAACTGGTGGCGCTATGTCTCCCGTCCCTGCTTTGTTTACTGAAGTCATCAATTCTGCACTTAGAGCCGGCAAGGAAATCAGCTTCCTGAAGATCTGCGAACCTCAGGTCAGAGTTACACATCGGTCCTAGTTATTACGCTTGGAGGAGTCTAATCTTTTTCCATTCACCAGTTAAGAAGCGCTCTATGGTTCTTAGATTTTGATAATGCGAGGGCGCTTGTTTTCAGTGCTTGTCTCAATATTTCCTCAGTTGCAAGCTCCGACTGTAGTGAACTGGGCTAGAAGACCTTCTTGGCCCACACGTTCTTGTGCTGTTGTAAGTTTACGTGCTGGTCTATGCTCACTTTAGGACACTTTATTGTCTTCGTCAGCACGATTTGGTCCATCGTCTGCCTGAGGCTCCCACCCTGCGCCTGTGCACCACTGCTTGCCAGCTGCGAGCTGTGCAGGGAAGCTGTGCTGCGTACTCGGAGGCTGTGCGCCACCTCCTAGCACAGCAGCAGCTCCAACTGCAGAGTTTTAAGGAGCACCAGATGCAGCTGAGGCAACAACAAATGAGTGATGCTGCAGAAGCACGTCACACCGCTGAAGTTAAAAGAAAAGGTAAGGATTTCTATGTTAGCCAAAATGTTTCAGTTTTCAATTTACCTGTCGAGTGTCGAATGAAGCCGTGCGGGAATTTCTTCATCATCTCAAATTTCTGAAGCTCAACTGGAGCGATCTTGCTTCATGTCTTGTACCTGAGCTGATCTGTCTGGCTAGATGACATTAACATGTTCCGGTTCTGGGACGAGAGACGACGAATTTCTTAAGGCACAGCTGTAGCGTACCTGCTGCTCTGTCAGTCTGGCCTAAAGTTCTTTATGAGACCTTGGCATTGCACATTGACTAGCTCCGTTGTATTTCTAACATCAGGATTTTTACTCAAGAATGCAGGGTCGTCTGTACTTATGGCTTCCAATAAAATATTGGGGCTGGATGCTGAAACCTTACTAGAATCGTCAACACGCATCAATTATATTAAAATAGCGATGGAATAGCAAGGGCCGGAAAAGTGTGCTAGTGAAAGGCTCACGTTTTGCTGTATTTCATCATCTCTGTATCCGAGTTGCGTTTGTATTAAAAGCAGGAGAGTACAGCAACAATCGTGGGGAGTATTATGTGGGTCACTTATTTCTTAACAATGCATCGATTTATTTCTTGTTTCCTGCTTTTCGTATCTCTGAAGAATGGAAAAAAAAGAAAACTGAAAACGCACTATGCTTGCCAGAGCATATATCATTCAGCAATTGTATCCGGGCTTTGCAACATAAGCTTATAGCAGAGTTTTCTAGATATAACGACCAGCTAAGTATGTGATTTGTAACCGCCACGTTGAAACTGCGTGATTGATCTGACATTTCTAGGGTTGCCTTCTTCACGATATAAGAGAAGACAGCCGGAGTATGTCTTTATCTTACCGTTCAACATTTATATTCTGCAGAACTGGACGCAGAAAGAGCGAGAGCTCGTCGTCTGCAGCAGCAGTCAGTGCTGCAGTCAATGCGTGATGCTGCCGACGCTGCTCGGACTTGCCGCGCGCAGGAGGCGCGGACCCAGAGAGAGAGGGAGCAACAGTTGCAGCAGCAGTGGCAGCAACAGCAGCATCAGCTGCAGCAACGACACCAACAACTCAAGTGAGTCTAATTACCATGAAGTCATTGAGTTACTCGTGCACAGACAAACGTACGCTGCTCCTCAGATTTGTGTATTGCTGTCCACCACATGCGTCGAGTGACCCGCATGTTCAGCATTGATCAGTGACCTAGAGTAGTCATTATTGTTGCGCTGTTGCAGTAACCGACACGTTCGGCTGCAGAGACACTGAATCGCTCATTTGTGTTTTACAACCATGGACCCGCCTGAGTCAATTATGATTAATCGCATTAAAATTGGTATGATTGTTCTTCGGTGGGTTAGTGTTTGTTTGTATGCTGATGTGTTAGTAAGGTATCGACCTAATAAGGTTTGCATTAATAGCCATTCCCTAATGGAATATATACCTAGTATTTCTTCGCTGGCATTAGGCTCCATCATGATAACCACCTCTTGTTACAGCTTAATACGAGAGTTGAATGTAGCATCGTTCGTCTGTATGTTCGTAGAACGAATCTCTCCTCCTATACTTTTTGAATTCTCTACTGACTAGTTATGATAATCTTCTGTCGTTTTTTTTTAAATGAGTGAAGCCCTGTTTTTTCCGTTTATTATCACTCTCTGACAAAGAAGTATAAGTAGATAAATACACAAACATGAACCGGATGATTAGAATGAATGGAGGAAGTCGGTGAGCAATGATCCTCTGACACTGAAATAGTATTTCGTCCTTTTTGAATCATAGCTGTAATAGTCAGGGCTCAAAAAAATGACGTGGACAGCGAGGTGATAGGACATGCCACTTAGAAAGGCCTGGTGAGCTTGCAGCTGTATCGTGCTGATTGTCAATCGCTCAACAATCAATTGATGTTAGCTTCAGTGTGAGAGGAAATGAAGATCCTCTTTTCTTTCGTCACCATCCCTAATTCATGCACATTTGTGTCTTCTCTTGTGAGCTAAATTGACCACGTTCAGTTCATAGACTTCTAAAATTATAAGTGAAGGGATTTGACTTTTCTCAAGATGTTGACTGCTATTCGACACACGGGGGGATCGTCTTACCCCTAAAAATTAGCACCATCGGAGACAACGTGTTCAACTTGATTGTCCAAATAAATGTTTATGCGCTTAGATTTTGTCCAGAGTATCAAAAATGCGTTTCGAGGAAGTGAAAAGTAAATTCAGCAAAACTTACTTATTTGAAGAGCATATTTCAAAGCCTTGTAGTATTTGAAAAATAATCTATTAGAAATACATAGATTATATTCATAAATTTTGACTTTTTCATTCCAAATATTCAGTTCGAAGAAATAAATTTCAAGAATTCTTCGAAGTATACCTAACTAAAAGAGAATATGAGCAATGTTACTCTTTTCAGTTCACAGTTTCTAGATTTATTATAAGTTATGTGCAGTTATTTAATATTGACTGGCTTGCAGAACTGCAGTCGAGGACTTCTATGGTCAGTTGTCTTCCGTGATCGACTCACGAGATTCTGACCACGAGCGTATCAGGTCGCAAGAGTCGCACCTGCACGCTCTTTCCAAAGAAGAGTCTGCGGACGAGGTTGTCAAGGAGGTTTTAGACGAGGAAGACGCTCAGTCTACGGACGGTAGTAACAGTGACGAAGAGAGTCCGTCTGACATAATCACTGTGGTTCGTCAGCCTAATCAGCTCTTGAAGCAGCCGTCGTCTGACGACGTAGAAGATTGTTTGGTAAGCGTCGCTTTCCCTGATGGTGCAGTTCAGAGTCCTGATCGAGAAGTCCAGCAGCGCGTATATGAAAAAGAAGAGGAGAAACAAATAACGCAGCAGCCTTCTCAGTGCGCAACACCAGACAATCCTGCAGATTCTCACGAAACGCAAGCTTGGGCTTCTGCAATGACTTCATCTGTCATGAGCACGTCATCCGATATTTCTGTTCCTGATCAGGAGAATGCCGTGACTGAGCTGCCGCAAGATGGTTGTACGCCAAATATAGATAATGATAATCGTTTCCACTCAGCGGAAGAGGTTGGTGCTAACCATAATCTACCTTCAAATTTGGATGCGAGTCACAAGAAGGAATTTTTATCATGGAGGGAACTTCATCGTAATGCCGCTTTGAGAACTGCAATAGCCGATGAAAATCGCCAGACTGCTTTGAACAACAAAAACAAGTACGCCACGTCTAACATATTCCTAGAAGCCGAACCTGAAACGTGTTCTACGGGCCGCAAAACTTCCCGGAAAGACCAGACGAGCTCAATACTCGCTGATGAGGACAACGATGTCTCGACCGCGTATCGGAAACCTGTAATTGGCGACGATGCTGCAGCAGTGAGGAAGAAAGTATTAGAGCAAGAGTATGGAATCATTCTTGCAGATCCTGAAACGAATGCTACTTCTGGAGAACGGAGCGTCACTAATCTTAACGAATTGGACGCCGAAGGTAACGAAATCATGGTTATGCAAAATAACCTGTCGAACATCTATGCCAAATTTAACGATGACAGTAATAATGGCAATGAAACTATAACAAACCAGCAAGAGAACTCGAAGACAGGTAAATCGAAATCTATTGAAAGTACCGACATCTCGATGGATACTTACTTAGAGAGCAGAATTACAATGGCAAAAAACAAGAAAAAGGTTTTAAGCCGTGAGTTTGCCACGTCGGATATCAGCTCCAAAAGTGCCAGTAACGACGAAGTCGACGATCTAACAAACGTTGCTTTTGGAGGAGAAGTCAATGAGAAGAGAGAGGGTGACGGGCTGCCGCAATCTGCTAGTAATGATGTTGTGTCTGGTTGTCCTGGGGCAGGTAATCAATTTTCTATGGCTGAAGAAAACCGTAACGCAAGTACCCTTAAAGAGTACGGCGGTCGAGACGAAACCAAGCAAGAGTCTAATTCATCACAAGGTATTCAATTTAGTTCCGAGGCTATTAAATCTGACGAAGAGCAACATGTGGATATTATTGCATCAAATGAAGATGAAGGGCACAATTCTAACACGGCCGATTGCTCCCAGTCATCAGACGCTCAACCTCAGGTTAGTTTGATGCTTCATTAATTTTTCACACAGTATCACTCTGTGGGGCACTCGGAACTTGTGAACAAGCCTCAAGTATACTGTTATCACGTAGAAGTAAAATCCTTTGGCGTACCAGTTTGTAGAATTCTCCTCGGCCATCTAAGCTTCAATTTAAAAATTGCTAATTCATAAAGTTCTATTTATGTCAAAGTATGATATGAATTAGACTATCAGATTTTGTGTCCGTACCTTCTATACGCTAAAGGAAGTACGTGAATTTGAGTTAATAATTTAGAGCAAGTATCGCGAAAGAGTTCGCTATAGGTCATCTTATGTGTTATAGCAATATTGTGATTAATTTTAAAAAAGCTGAGCTGGTATCTCTTTTTCACTGTACTGCCAATCATCAGACAACAGCAGAATGAATTTCATGAGGCCCCTATGTAGGAAGGGTCGGCCACCGGGCCTCTGTGTAGGAAGGGTCGGCCACCGGGCTTCTGTGTAGGAAGGGTCGGCCACCGGGCGTCTGTGTAGGAAGGGTCGATCACGAATGAGTTAAAGAATAAGCACTTTCAGATCCGCGGTGTAATTCCTTGAATGGTGACATTCATGGAGCGAGTCTCAAGTGCCCGTATTGCCATGAATCACTGCGTCATCTCTTGATTGTCCCGATGTGAGAAAGGTATTCAAAATTACCGTAGCCTTGCCTGGTGTTCTACGTCTTTGGGGCAGTTCAAGTGTTGGTGATAAAATAATGTTGACCGTTCCAGCATTTTCTACAAAACTTTGCTAATTGAACTATTTTGTTTCTTTGGAGTACCAGGTATACTTAACACTTTCCCTGTGACGATTTTTCTAGGGGTAGAATGAGCCACCGGTGGTGCATATCGGAGGGAAAATGTTAGTTCAATTATACGAGGCCGAACCTTCATACATTTCTTAATTTAAACAAATGGTGCCTGGAAATTTTAAGATTTAAATTGATTACATTCATCACTTCTTTGCTGTCAAATTTCATTAAGTTCTCGAAAATCCCTGGAACTCCGTATAGTTGACTTCACAGGGATGCATGTTTCAGGGAAATGCGCGTGTACCGTGACGACCTCTGGTTGAATGTTATCTTAAATTATTATCTGGTGAATAAGTGTGTTGTCTAACACTTCGCTTATATTGTTCCGTGTTCATCAGCCTTAAATTAGCTTTATGCTGGGTTTGTCGTTTGTGAATGCCTCATTTTAATGGAGAATAATATCTATATGATTTTGGTTTTCACCTAACACTCCTACGGTTTACTGTGTTTGCTCACTACCATGTGTCACTTGTGACTTTTAAAATCGTTCAGTTTTAATTTTCTGTTTTTATTTTTGTGTACGATAAACATGTGCGGTCTTTACCACAGTATGCTCAGTGCTGTATGTTGGTACTGTCAAGTTCTGTAGAAGCGCACTCATTGTGTACGAAAATGATCAGAATATTCTGTTTAAGCATGTTCTTCTTCCATCAGTTCATTTGTTTAAATGTAAAAAAACCATTTCATTAAGTATTTTCCTCGCTCAATGAACAAAATCCATCGTTGGTTAGTGATTTTGTGTTCTGAAGTAAGGTAGAAAACCCGTACGCAAACGGGCGAAGTTTTTATTTTGTCAAGAACGATTAACGGTGTCCGTATACATTACTGAGCTGCTTCACTGCCTGCTGCACTGGCCAATGTCCTTAGTTCACTCCTTCTTTTTCTATAAACGTGCGTATAACAGGAAGACGCTCCCGTGCACTCACGATCACAACTGCCCCTCCACTCCCTCCACTTCGCACTCTCTCTAAACGGTTAGTTTCGTCGCGTTCTCGCGTCAGCCAGACCACAATGACGGGTGCGAAGTGCGCATCTAATGCCGTCATAGTAGCAGGTGAGCCTCTTTATGCTGTACTTATCCTGCCGTTAGAACGCAAGTATGTGGCAGTAACGTCCAGTCGAAAATAATGTTCGTATACGTATAAGGTTCTGCAGGTTTTTGACAACCCACGTTATGAGTGACAAGTTATTCTTACGTAATCGTAACACATTCTTTTTTATTACAGGAAATATGATTCTATATCAAGGGGTCCAATTTTAAAAATTACCTCCTCCTCAACATCTCAGATTTTAATGAAATTTCTGTACGCAGGTAGGTACCTGGCGAAAACAAACCTATGCTAAATTTCAGCTCTGTGGATGCTGTAGTTTCCAAGATCCAGTACCCCTATTTTATGATAAACACCAAAAACCGAGGCTGACTGTTTGGCGTTTTTAGGCGATCTTAAATCAGTTGCTACGTGACTAAACAAATTACTAATCTGAACTACTTTTTTACAAGGGTTTCAAAAACTAAATCACATTTTGCCCACCAGGCTTAGTTTTCTCGCACACGTAAACATGAAATGTAAAAAAAATCTGAAAAACCAACCACTACTGCACTGATGAGTCTACGGTATATCTTGTGAAAATTATGATTTTGAGCTGCCAAATTTTTCCCTGTAGTGACAGCTAGCACAGATAATTGCTCAGTGTAAAATTCATTTTTAATTAAACGTCTAGCAAGCCAATATGCCTAAAACATCTCCAGCAAAAATTTAGTAGTTAAATTGTGTATAGAACTTCATGAATAAACAGAACTTCATGAGTAAACGGCTTCATATTCATTAATATCATATATGGCTTATGACAAATACTCAACCATTTCTGTGACAGAACTTTCGCATGATAAATATGATATTTTTCCAGTCACATTGTAGCTGAATAACTTGTAATACATTTTAGATGTTTCGAGAAGAAAAATTAACTTGGTTCGACTTGGGATTAGACGGTTCATCATTGATGAGCTGTGGTACCATACCGAAAGTCAAAGAAATCTCAGAATATCTACAGAACCGAAGTTCAGCTTTATTTTGAAGCATTACCGTACAGAAAGATTTCGACGCAAATTAATGTGACATACTCTGCTGCCGGTGGTTCAATTATTTGTAAGTTTAAGGAATGTGGCTCAACTTTTAACTTATCAAGGCCAGGTGCTCCCCGGAAGATTGATTTTCTGACTCGTCAAATTTTGATGAAAAATATTAAATATAAGCATATGATATGAGCAAAGTAATAAAAACTGATCTAGAAGCCTTCGGGACAGAAATGAGTAAAAGAACCGTCGCTAAGAACTTCACAGCAATGAGATCAAATGTTTCATTCACACCCTGTAAAACTCGTGCTACGTAAAACCATGTTGCAAGTCGTCTAAACATTGCAAAAGAACAGTTAGAAAGAAAACATGCTTTTTGGAGGGCTTTGCATCCGTAGTGGTTTGGGGATGTTAAAATCATTTTTTAGTACTGTGCCGCATGTAAAATTATAAACATGTGCCTTATATTTTAATATTCCATTATTGCACAATTTAAATTTTATTTTGCTTTATTCAGAAATAGTCTTGTATGCAGTGATTTGAAAAGTAGAGAAGAATAGGGCGACTTTTAGTTCGGATCGTGCTATTCTGGCTGTACANAATAGGGCGACTTTTAGTTCGGATCGTGCTATTCTGGCTGTACACCACGGGTCACTTTTAGCATTATTTTATTTGTGACCAATAGTGATGGGATCAAATGTAGAGGTTATTAAACTTAGAATCTTCAAATTTGGCTCACACACTAAAGAGTTAGATGCCACTGTGCTAAAAAATATGGGATCTTGAAACTTCAATGCTCAGGGGGTACAAGCTAATCAGCAGCACTGGTTAGTGTTACAGAAAATTGCTCAGCATAGTACATGCCAGTTTCTGAGAAAACTAAGCCACGTGAGTGAAATTTAATTTAATTTTTGAAACCCTTGTACAAAATTCGCTCAGATTAGTCATTTTCCGAATTTCAAAACATAGCAACTGAGTAAAGACAACGAAAAACGCCTCCGTGAAAGAGCCTGTTTCGATTCTAACGTTAGACTTGAGATATAAAGGTACTGTGTGTTGAAAACTACAGCAGCTACAGAGCTTAAATTTTGCAGTGGTGTGTTTGGGCCAAGTACCAACTTGTGTACAAAATTTTACCGAAATCTAACATCGCCAAGTGGGGAACAATTTTTCCACTTGAGCTGAGATGGACCTCAACTAAATAAGGAAATTAAGAGGCATGCTGAAATCGTCTTATTGGCTACAAGAAACTCCGATTCTGAAATTGCTACTTGCCTAAAAGTTGCCTTCCATCAATATACAAAGAGAAATAGAAGCTGCCAGTGGTGGTGTAGAAACCGTTTCCCACGAAAAAATGTTGTCCGCCTTGGACAAGACTAGGATTTGCGAGTCCATCTAGTCCTTCCAAGCACCTCTTTAAAGAAGACACTGAAAATCCATGAGGGTACTCGATAATAAGCTGCAGAATGACGCAGCTACCATCCGACGTGCCGTTCACGCTGACCTCCTTTATAAGTCGCACATGGTGCGGAAAGGTCAGTTCGTGTCCGAGAGAACCCGTGAGAACAGAGTGACCCGAATCAAGTGCCTCTTGAGAACGCTAAAACATCTGGAGCATCCTGGAATACTCTGATTCTTTTCAGTTGAAAAAAACTTCGTCTAGGACGAGGAGGTGAACTACAAAATAAGTTGGGTAAAATAGACGAGGTGGCTAAGTAGAATGCACGAGGAGGTTTGGACCGTCATACACACCAAGTTTCCCCCATCCGTGATGGTTCAGAGTGTCGTGAGCAGCGAGGGCGACACGTGGGATGCGTCTACATTTCTTTCGTCCATGTGCTCGAGTCAACGCCATTGATTACACCAATGTGTTGACTACTGTTGTGAAGCCTTGGATTACTCTTGTAACACGTGACAAGCAGTGTATTTTTCAGCAGGACTCTCTGATTCATCCCAGGCGACACATTGAACCCAAGAATGATTGAGGAATAATTTTCGCGGCTAAGTCATTCCAAATATGTGGACCGCCAGATTTTACAATATCAATCTTTTAACTATTACATGTGGGGTGTTGTTGACAGGATTGAGAGATCCACACAATACCATTATACCTGCGTTTAGGATAGTCTCTTCTGTTATGATCTTTATTTACTTTATTCGTGTAATTAACTTACGTTCGTGTGTCGATGCCTTCTATCGACTAGTTCTGATTTTCACCGAGAATTTTTCCTGTTGGAGGCTGACACGGGTGGCTTAGGATCAAAATTTTTGTCAATTGCCGAAGCATGTACTGCCAAACTGAGTTGTACGTGCAATGTGTTCTTGGACTGCGTTTTTGTAATCATCTACTTGAAAGCTGCATACCGTACGGACATCTGAACGGTTTGTGTTAATTATACGTTTGTGCACTTTCAGTTTTCAGTCTATGGAATTATGTGTTGCACTTCTTTTACCTAAAATGGAGTAGAGAGATATTAAATAACACTAGACTGCACGATAGAGTGTGTCTTGCTGTCTCAATTAACCATGAACAGTTGTTATGAAAGTGTTATGAGTGCAGCGAATTGAGGTCGAAATATTGATGCCCTAATATTTTCTCCTTGCATCAGGAGAGAAGCTGCTCTGTTTGAGCATATTATAGAAAGTAAGCTTTTGCAGCATTCACTGTTCCGTTATTTAGGTGCAAGTATTGAAAGAGTGGAATCCGTCACAGCGTCGAGTCTGTAATGGAGCTCCAGCTCACGTTTTTGCAAATGTTGCGAGTGTGCAGGGTTCTCGCGTTTTACTGGGGGAGCAGTTTCTCACCAACCGCTGCCTTCATGCTGTTGACAGTACGCACTGAATTGACCATTCAGCTAATTAGAGACCTAATTTGAAAATGTTCGGTTTCATCGAGTCTGACATTTGCTAATTTACTCAACGTAATCTATAACTACGATACCTAGCGGCTGAGCATGATGACTTCTGCTCAATTTCCCTATCAAAATGCTCATCTATCCAAATTTATTCATGTTTTCAGTAAATGAAAAATCTTGTAGATGAAATTTGCAATTAATTTGTAACTGGGAAGATTTCGTTTTGTATTGTTAGAGCATTATATGATGCAAGTTATCCAGTAGATGGTTCGTGAAGAAGACATTTTTTATGGATCGTAATTATGTGAAGGGAGTACTAATTTTAATTAAAAAGTTTTTATTCTTCTTAACGTGAAAATTGATACATTCTTTTACCTTAAATAAATTCAAGATGGTGATAATGATCTGCCTGCTGTAGTGTAAGTAATAACATTACACGATGTGCTTAGGTCCTGAAATAGAAATACCTACCCTGGATATCTTTTTTCTCATTTATGTAGTTTGTGACAAGATTTTTTCACTATTAACGATGGTAAAATATAATTACCTAAAACTTGTTTTTCGCTTTGTGGAGTCCTCCATTAATATGACCAGTAAATTGTTCTCTGGGTTTAGTACGTTGTACATACATCATGATGTTCGGCACCGTTTTAACTCGTGACGATACTTCGGCGTCATCAATAACCTAACAAAATGGCAAGTATAGCTGGCTTACTGTGGCTTCATATGTTTCTCCTCCAGATAAAGCTCCTCTCATCGATATTCTCGGCACTGCATTTACGGGCTACCCTTCTCGATGTCCTGCATCAAATGGAGTTACTCCTTCAGCTTCCAAAGGCATTAGTAATAATAATAATAATGATGGGATTAGTTCTCGAAATGTCAGTTCTATTACTGTCGATCACCAAGCCGTTAATGATGAGGAAGGCACTCAAGTTGAAGGAAACCTCAACATTTCAAGAGGGAGACAAGGTGAGACTACAGAAAAGAAGAAAGGCTCTGACAAGAAGAAGAGGGATCAGCTTTCCGGAACAAGCAAATATTCGCTATTGCCTACATTTGATGGTTTCGAAGAGGAGGAGCTCTTGCATGATGGTAGTTTGATGACAGTCCCCGTCTACATCCTCCGGTCGCTGTCGGCTGTCGTCAATACGCAGTGAGTTGGTCGTGCTCGCTTCTTCTAATTGACCTTCTATTGCCCCACCACCCAATTGGGTACACTCAATATCAGTACTGCTGCATCTTTATGTGATAGCTATTTGTTTAATGTATTCAAACTAGCATGCCACTGTTGTCCCTCGTTGATATTGTTGATATTGTCCCAAGGTTTTTTTGTTTGTTTTCCTCTAAATTTGGCAATGATAATCCTCTAAGAAAAAATGTATGATATCAAAAACCGCTAAGTAAAAAATATTACAGGTAGTAAAATGTTAATTCAATTGCTAAGAGATGCACGAGCGCATAGTTTTAGGCCAACACGTTGATATGTTCCCAATACTTGGTTGAATCTTAAAACTGTGTACGCACTGTTATGAGCATTTTCCCTGCAAATAAGAGAAAAATTGATATGGTTTCAAATATGTAGTAGGGTGAACAACTGCAAGCTGTACGAGAGAAAGATTCTAAATATGAAGGGGGTTAAAAACAGAGCAGGAGCACGCAAAATGAACACTTTCACGAATACCAAAAACTTTAATAACTCCTTAATTTTCAAGGCACTGTGATTCAAAATTTATCCTTGATGCCCAGTTAATAACATTCAGTTTCTGAGAAATGCTATAATGGTAAATAAAATGAATGTCAGAGCAACAGATGTTTCATCAAACAAACTTTACGTTAACTGTTCCAAATGTTTGCCCCCTCGCGTCAGTGCAAGTCTGGCATCTCTTCCAAATGGATTACTGGACACGATGCCAGAGTTTTGGTTCTTCCGCAATTTTAAATGCTGCCACCGCTATTTTTACGACAAGGTCCATCTCGGACTCCACCTGTGTTTCGCAAATAAATGATTTCATGTGGTCCCGGAGGAAGAAATCTATAGGAATTATGTCTGAAGATTTTGCAGGCCATACCACTGGTACATTACGCTCTATCCATCTATTTGGAAAGGTGTCGTTCAAATATTGGCGAGCATTCTTATCGGAATGTGCTAGAGCTCTGTCTTGCTGGAACCACATTTGACGACGAATACCTAGCGGCCCATCCTACATCAGTTCACGGAATACGTCCCTTATAAACGTGAAACGTGATATAAACTATCCCATTTACAGGAAATGACATTACATATGGCCCGATAAGATAGTCTCGCACAATACCAGTCCACACATTGGCACTAAACCGATGTTGGTAGTTGAAGCGATGCACTTCATGAGGGTTATCCTCTTGCTGGTTGCGCAAGTTATGTGTGTTGAACTTTCCGGTGCGTGCAAAAGTGGCTTCGTCGGTGAAGAGAAGGTGCTTCAAGAAATTTTCATCGTCCTGTTTTTGCCTCTGGCACCAACGTACAAACTGTACACAAGAAATGTATTCTGTCAAGAGCAGATCCTAAAATTCCTGAAAATGGTAAGGATCTAGATGGTTGTCATTGAGAACATGACGTGGTTTGGTATTCCTAAGTCACGTGCTTGCTTGGGTGCTTTCATGAAGCGTGTCACGGAAGTATTGCAAGACATTGTCCTCAACTGCGTCATTTCCTGGGCTGACCGGAACCTCTCCTGTTCGTATTGAAACTTGTTCGTTTGCGTAGACGACGATGTATGTTCGTTAACTTGCGATGTCTGGCACATATCGATTGGGAAAAAAGCTCCTGATACAACCTAGCAGCGCCTTCAGCATCGCCGTTAGCCGCACCGTAAGCCATATGCATATCTGCCCTTTCTTCATTTGACAAACGTGCCAAGGTCTCAACACTATGTCGCAGCATGAACTGATTAATAAACATCAAGCAATCAAGTGTCGCCAAATTTAAAGGTACCATTAAATTTGAAATTCACATTTTTAGAGACACGAAACTGGGACATCAAGCCTAAATGTTGAACCTCAATGTCTTGAAAACTAAGGAGTTATGTAATTTTTGATGCTCGTGAAACGGTGCTTTTTTGCGTATCCATGCCTTCTGTCAAAGTTTGTACTTCTCACTTTTTAACACCCTGTATAGCTACTATGTTGTGGTCAATTCTTAAGAAGATGCATCTATAGATTTAGTTGTGCTTTGTTTAAATAGAAATTAAGCTTTTGGAACAATTTATTTTACAGGTTTTGCTAGTCTCAATATAGAAATGTAATTTTGAAGTGTTACATAGTAACTACCAATCTGCGTTTCCCAGGCTGTCAGTGTGCGGTCGTGCTGCAGTGCTCTCGTTGCTGCACAGCCACGGACTGCTGTTGGATCTGGCTGCCCTCAGGCGCTGGCTGCTGCTGCAGGACGCGCCCTACGCCGCCTCGCTCACTGCTTCTCTCCTCAAACATGTTGGTCGCACTCTGTAGCTCAGGAATAGATTCATATTGAAACAATTTGAAACAGTTTATTACCACAAGTGTTACACCATTTAAAGATATTACAAACATGGATTTCTCATACTATAACAATGGACAGTTTTTTATACATAGCTACTTGTGGGCCCAAATAAG
>VOMN01073697.1:0-11788 GCA_014899125.1 Orchestia grillus | reverse complement strand
GGTCGTTCTCTTAATGCAACAAAATGAGTGTTCCCCAGTGTAATGTGAAGAGACTGACGTTTCATATCATTAATATTCAATTGAAATAGAAATTTCGCGCTGTATTCTTCACAGCGCTCTCCTTGAAAAGCCACAGAGCTCTGGAAACAGGATTCTCACTCAGGATACCACTACTGGGACTCAGATACTGAAAAATAGCCTTCAGCTCGTCTTGAAGAGCTTTTCAGTATTCTTCAGTGTCCCAAAATACGGTTCCATGATGTGAATCACCAATCTATGGGAAAGGAAGAAGTCACAAGGACTAAAGTCTGACGAATAAGGCCAAATAATTTATTTATGCTCAAAACTCATTAATTGAAATAGATGCTCGTTAAGGTACAATGTCCTGCGCCAGACTTTTCGGAACCATTTTCACGCAGACTTTACTGAACTGGAATTCATTGTTAAAAATCTATTGAAGAGTTTAAATTCAATTCTTCTGTTGTCATTCTGACTGTCAATCTTCGATCAATACTCCCAGGGTGCCTGATATTTTCGATGTTTCCTATATTTTTTTAAATTGAAGGTGTTCCGCTGCGAGTTTTGTCTTCTATCGAGTCTTGGCTTTTAGGAATGCATTACTAAGCAAAGTGAAAATTTGGCAAATCAAAAAATACTATTTTCGTAGGCCTTTCAAAGTTTATTAAAAGTATTAATCGGATTCCGACTGAATATGAAGCCAAAATTGGCGGCACCATTGCTCTTTTTGCTTTTTTATACACTTTAAATATTAATTAAGATCCTGAAATTTTGCAAGTCTGTTATAGAGATATGACAGTAAAAAACAAGTTTTTAAAAATGATCTTAGTCTCTTCTTTGGAAAAAAAATCACATTGTCAATCCACCTTGCCATCGTCAGTCGATATTTTGCGGATCCATTTTTCGAAGATTTCTTTACTACAACATTAGCCATGTATGTAAGTGAATATTTCTCTCTCTACTTTTCTCTACGGGCTATTTATTGCAGTGATAAAAGATGTATGTGACCTTCATACTGTGGTTTCATGCATAATTGTCGACTTGTGGTATCCGACCTATTAAGCACGTATAATTCTTAGGCTGCGAAAACAAATTAAGAAATTGTTTTCCAAAAATTTAGCGACAAGAGAGGAAGCCCATCTCTTCTATGCAAGGCAGACAATTTCGAAATGGCTAGGAGATTTAAAAAAAATTTTGAACTATGAAGGTATTTGAAAGGGCGATAAGAACAACCGAGAAGATATAAAAAATATAAATTTCAATAGAAACCCTCGCCATGATAAAGGCAAATCAACAATAATTCACGAAAGGAGAGAAAAACAGTAACGGCTACAAAAAAGGTCTCTTCATATCAGTAAGGTTATCTTCCATGAGAGGCAACTAGGTAGCCGAACTGTGACGTCACACGTGCTATAAAATTCTCAGGTACGGTAGAAAAATGAAAATCGAAAGTTAGCCCATCCTCTATCGAAAAAACCTCAATGTAATACAGCTCTATAGGTTAAGAAGTACCTAAAATCAAATTTTGCAAAGGTTATATTTTCAGACGAGTGTAGGGCTGCTTGGATGAGTTGTCCAAAGGATCGAGCGTAGACGACTGGACGTCGCTTCCTTCGGACACCTGCGGAGCGGCGGACGTCGGATCCTCTTCGCCGCCATTGTTGGGGACAAGGTACTTGCACCGTCTCAAATTCCAAAAAATAAAGTTGAACTACCAACTTTATACGGATTTTCCAGTCTAAAGAATGGAAGCAGAAGAGGATTTTTAATCATAATCATGCTCAAAGCATTTCTCAAGACATTTGAAGAAATATTTAGCCTGCAAGTATTTTGTAGGGATGCGGTTAATAGAGTGGTCTCCTTGCTTATATAGCATTGTCACATTCTAAAGTAGTCTATTAATTTAAAAGTTAGAGTAGTTTTGTTAACACGTGATAGGAATACCCATTATTTACTTACGACATGAACTATAATTTTCAATTTCAAACGTTTTCTTTATTAACCCAAAATATACACATGGCACGTCATCTGATGTAGTGTACATTCTATTTATATCGAGGTACGAACGAAATAATTTATCGAGGTTCATTCTACAGGGAATGATCATATTATTGGCTGGCCACAATGTTCGTATTTCGGTATCCATCCTCTATAGTGAAATTTCATTTTCTATATAAGGCGTCTATTCTATCTGAGGGAGAACATTTCCGTTCACACTATTCTTTACAATGAATGACATTTTTCACCACAAGGACATGCGAATGGGAGCAATGATTCCAGCCCTCTTGACTTTTTTTAACTCTGGTCAGACTTGAATAACTCTAATCTTTTAGTAACGTCATTGAGAGTTTAAGGACTGGTGCTGTAAAGAAAACAGGCGTGGAATCCATCACGACTAAAACGACCAAACAAAATTTGATATAATGTCTACATTGACCCCAAGGTTTTTTCTTGTAGAGTCGCAATATTCGGAAAAAAATTGGTGTCGAGCCGAGCGTAGTTATGCTGAGACTCTACGTCATGATCTCCGAGCAGTTGATTTGAGACTACAACGAAGCGAGTCAATACTTCAGGTCAGAGCTAATAGGCAAGTTATAAAAGAGAATTTCAGGGGAAGCCGGTACGGGGTTAAAAAGAGAAATGAGTAGCTTAGGGATACAATATAAGGAGAATAAGTTAATCGCCAGGTGCTAATTGGAAGGAGCGAAAAGAACAATTTGATGCATAGTATAACAAAAGAAAACATAAAATTGAAAAGCAGGAGGAAGAGGGGGTGAAAATGTGCAGCTGCATGTTTTGGTGATTTTTTAGAACGTTTTCGGTGGCTTAAAATAAAGCTATCATATTGCAGTTCTTTCTATCGAACTGTACGAAAGGTACAGTTCAAATTTCAAATAACCGAGGATAACTTGGAATTCTAGAAGTTAAGAGGGGGAATATACTCTAGTTTGAAAGGTATGCTGGGATCGGTTAGGAAAAATCAAGATGAGAAACATTAGGAAAAGAAAAGTGTCTAGGCTTTTGATCATGATGAAAGTTGCGGATGATTTTCAATAAAAAAGAACCGAATAGAATAGCAAATGGCAACAGAAATGAGCTAATTTGTCGATTCTTGGGTTTCTTTCCAAGTCTAGCAAACGATTAGATGTAGGATAGGAGGGCAAGACAAATCAATGAACAGCTAGCATTTCCATCACCTGAGCTATGTGACCACTATATCTCTGCTGTGGAAAAAAAGATAATGAGAATTATGAGAAAAAATAATTCCACTTGCTATCGATGGTTTTCTGGCACAGGTATTGAAAGCTTCATTTTAATATAAGAAAGAAGACGTTTTACAACTTTGGGATCGTATTATTTACTGATATACTAACATCATCAAATCGTGTTCCTCTAATCAGCGGTTTGAAATACTGGGAGATTTCCAGTAATTCTCAGTACTATTTTTGAACGTATGCACAGTGCTATAGCAGATACTATGTTCTCTAGTAATTGCCTCTAGATTTTAACCATTTAAATTGGAAAGAAATTCAGGGCCTAAGATATCCTGAATTTTTTTTATAAGGTTATGCTATATCTGGTAACGAATAATTGCCGGAACAGGCGTATGTATAAGTTCACGCATGAGAGATGATTTAACTATCGCTACGCAGCGCCGAAGTCAAAGTCACTAAGATGCAGAGCGATGATTTTTCGTCGCGATGTCATTTTTTTTAGGGAATGGAGCACCGGCTGTTCAAGGTGACCCTCTGCCGCCCCCAGACGCGTGCCAGCGAGCTGGGATTCGCGAATTTGAGGCCGAGGCAACTGTAGAATGTTCAGTGGCTTGCGTGATGATTTGAATGGCTTTGCAATTTGTAATGCTTGAGTACGTGGTAATTCAAAAACGTTCATTCGACTTGCTTCTCGCTGTTTCATTTTGCGTTAACGACGTCGTTTTCCAAACTTCTATCTTAGTGGAATAAGAGCAATTGAGATCTCTTAATGATTATACCATGAATTATTTTTCGTGAAGGTTCATTAACAACTCTCAACAATAAATACGACTATTCTAGCAAATTTTATAAGAAGCATTCGATGCAACTGGAAAATATGTTTGAGCTTCTTTCGCGTTTTCATAAACTTCTTCATAAATTATGGTGTGAGAACGACGACTCTACACGCCACGAATGTGCATAGTGTGTTGTCAACTCATTTTGCTGTATGATTCCCATATTCCCACTTTATTTTACAACTTGATTAACTTGTACTTCATATGACATTATCTTTGTCTTCATGACAATCTAAAAAATTCACAATGTTTCATAATTTATGAAGCGATGGAGAATATTCGTCTGCAACTTCAGCGAACTTTACTTGGCACACACTTGAGAACTAACTTTTAGAACAAAAAAGGAGCAATAGGCTGTAGCTATTTAGTCCTTCAACAAGGCAAAAATCACTTGGAAGCGCTATGACGGATATTTAGACAGTTCAGTTAACAGTTTATGAAACATTTGCGATTGCGCTAAAATTTTTGAGTAATTTTTCCAGTTCTTCGTAGAATGCGATGACTTTACTTTGATCAAGATATTATGCAAATATTCTCATCATCGTTGTCCATACTTCACGCTAAGTCTTAGCGTATGTCATTACTCAGTTATTCTAAAAATAAGAGAAGGGCTTTCCATTTTCTTTTATGCTCGACTTGTATTTTTTCGCTGCTAGAAAATTTGTTCTTCTGCATGATTTAAGCTTCGAAACACAGTACTAACAGTCATTCTGCAGGCATTTATTTTTGTCAGTAAGAGAATAGTGTGGCTTGCTTTCCCTTGTCGTTGTTTAAATTGTGTCTTCAAAAGTACTGTCGTCCCGTTATGGAGCGCTGGACCAGTTCCAGCAATCGTTCTACAGTTGGCCCCATACGTAAAGTGGCATAAAATAGAACTAGTATCAAACGAAATCGAGAATCGAAGCCGTTCTCAAGAGGTTTCCATTGCGAAGTAGGTAAGAGCGTCTTCTGTATTTTGATTCAAAAAGCAGCTATTTTCTTGGCGCTATGTCCATTTTTTTGGATGATAAATACAACTATTTATTCCCTGGATTTTCTTTAAAACATTCCGTCAAGTACCACCTTCCGACCCCTTAGTATCTGCCTTCCGTAGCTCCGTATCACACTGTATCGCCCTTCAGTGGCTTGTTATCAGTTTTCTGTGACTCCCGAATCGGCTTTCCGCTGTTCTGGAAAGCCTTTCGAGGCTCAAGGTTTTCATACAAGTCTTAACTTCGGCCAAAAATCATGGTTGACGGATGTGAGCCTCAAACAAGATGCAACTAGCAAATGATGTCTGTATGTGCGCTCATATTCGGTTGTGTATTCGGTACATCTACGTTTTTATTCACAAGTTCTAAAGTCGACTAATAAACCTCTTATTTTTTTTCCAACGTGCACGTTTAGTATTGTGCTCCGTCCGTAACGTACATAAATGTGTGGGTATTGTTCACGCTAACACTATTTAAGAGTCCATCACAAGCATGATCGTTACACCAAATATTTCACTCTAGGACTAATTCGATGTCTGCGCGTATTTTTTCACCAGTTGAAAACAACAAAAATTTTCCGCTGCCATTACTCAATAGAGAGCAGGCGTCAACTGCTAGTTCCGGCAGGAAATAATCAACCCAGCAGCACTCAGAGTGGTCAGAGCAGTTCACAATGTCGACCCCGACACTGGTCTGTCCTTTCCTCCAATTTCTCTTCCTTATCGGATCGTCGGCAAAACAGACCTCGTTGACATCTAAATTTTATGGGCAAATATGCGGAATATGGGGAATTAAAGTCAAGAGTGGTCTTAAAGCCGAGCGTTTTAACCCTCTGCGGCCTACTTCAACTACTTACGGCTTCTTTTTGACTTAAAAAACGACATATATTTTTAACTAGATATAACACGAAAAATATTTGCATCGTAAAAAGAAAATAGAAGGTGTTATTAGAAGAAACTAAGATGATAGCGAGGGAAATTAATTTCTGGATTGCATCTATAGCACTCTTTGCAGAGGACGATTGTACCATAAAGACCGTAGGCGATAGTTGTCCGTATTTAAGCTCAAATATTGTTTTATTAATTTTAATCACAGAATATTAAAACGCTTTGTGAGAACAAATAACTAACTTAGTAAGTAAAATAAATTGAAACTCCCAGAAGTAGCTAAAATAGATTTAGTTTGATATTTTTCCTAACAGTGATTAAACTTATAACACACCCTACAATCTCGGTATTCGTCATTCGAAATATTTCACAAACTCTTTACAGAAACTAACCGAACCAGCATCTAAATTCAATTTATTCTATGTTATCAACTTTAGACAACTTTTTGCTTCCGCTTAGAACTTTTTGACAAAGTGAAGGTCAACATGGAGAGGAGGGGGATTTTCTTAATTTAGAAATTTTTCCCGACCACATGACATTACTCTTACGAATCTTTTTATAGTAAGAAATACTAATCAAAAGGGAAATGATGACAGATATAAAAGGAAAATAATAATTTTGAGAGAAAGTGAATTCATTTAATAATTTATGATCTTCATGTATTGACATTTTCTTCGATCATAATGACCGTCATATTTGATCACTTCAACAATTGAATTTCCATTTTACATGTCAATACTTTATTGTTAGAGCTGGAACATCCCGTGAAGCATGTCCCTCTCATAATGGTGCTTTTGAAATAAATTACCGTTAATCGGCACTATAACACTGCTCATGATGGCCCTCAAAAGTCGCATTGGGTGCATATCTGGAGATAGTCGAAACGACGCCTTCGAACGGTCACTCCACTAGTTTTATGACGCTAGATATTGCTCAGTTGAGTTCGCTGAATATGACAAACGGTGGCTTTTCTTGAAATCAATCTGCTTCTACTGTGTCAGAGGTTAATCTAGAAACATTTGGAAACATCAAGCCAAGGAACTGCATGGTACTTCAATTAAAAATCATAATGATAATCTGTAATAATTTTTGCATCCTCCGGGACTCTTCACAGGGCTGATAATTTCATTGCCAGAAGCGTTACTACCGCAGTGAAAATTCGCCGCACTTTTACACAATTTCCTACAGTGATTTTTTATAACGAAATTTTTTCTTTCTTTGAGCTTACACGATGGCCCAAGCAACGAAGATTGTTTATTATAAACACACAGAAAGTAAGTTGAATAGCCTGAAATTGGTTTGAACAGGCTCACAATAGTCCTAGGATGCCGTGTGTTTCATTCAATGAATCCTCCTCTCCTCTTCACAACCTCCTTCAACCTCTTTGGAGTGGCCTCCTGTGTTTGCATGTACCACGTTTATAATTAATTGAACCCATTCTCGCTGCCGCAATCGTTTCAACGCTTCTACTGTTGAAACA
Source organism: Orchestia grillus (assembly GCA_014899125.1). NCBI lineage: Eukaryota > Metazoa > Arthropoda > Malacostraca > Amphipoda > Talitridae > Orchestia > Orchestia grillus. The sequence goes on along the minus strand of VOMN01073697.1, from coordinate 4,381 downwards.
TATTTTCTGCACGCAATCTTCTCCAAAACTGACCACACGCAGAAGTCTATAGAATTCAGATCAGGGCTCGACGGAGGCCAATCTTCCTCGTTTTAAGAAGTCATAAACATTGTCCCTGAGCTATCCTCGTGCTCGTTTGGAGGTGCAAGCGTGTGGTCTATCTCGTTAGAAAAAAATTGACCTCCTTGAAACATGGTTATTCTTTGGTTCTTCACCACTACATCTAGAATATGTTTTTGGCAAGTCTTAGAGTTGATTTTCATTTCCTGGGGCACAAAAACTAGAGAGTTTTCCCTTTGGAAACACTCTTGATCAGACCTTAACCGACTCAGGTTTTTGAGCTCGGCTGACGTTTCTGATATTCTCAGGTACGGCTGAGACTATCCCAGAGAAAAATCAATCATTTTGATGATTTAAAACTTGTTCAATGATGACTGAATATTTTCTCGTCGATGAACACAACAGAGTCAAAACCGTGAGCTGCGAGCCTGGACATCAACGATCGACTTCTTTTGAAACGTTTACGCCTTGGGGCGATCGTACGAGAACTGACGCTTCTCACTTTCAGAGAGAAAAATTCCAAGTCTCTTTTCACCACGTGACGAACAGATTCTGTCGATACACCAAGCCCGGTGGCTTTTTTCCTCGTGGTCTTCTCGAGATTTCTTGCTGCTCTTTAAGGCAATCAAATTCTTGATTTTCTGGGGTCGTTGCAGTTTTTAGACGGTCACTTCTGATGCGATCTTTAGACTACCGGTCTCATAATAACTTTTGATCGTACTATTTACGAAAATACTCCGTATTTTTGGAAATTCGAGCATTTTCAAAATTGTAGTTGTAGACTTTCATATCCGGTGAAGTTGAACGAAAACAGACCGTTAACTTTCCATTGCTGTACTGACATAACTTGGCTAAATAGCGGACAAATTTTATAATGATCCAAAGTGGACACTATACACAAATACATCGGAAATAAAAACGTAAGGGCAAAACTCACTGTATAAAATATCATCACTTTATACTTTTGAAAATTCAAAACAAGACGTTTCGGGCCCTAGCTCATCATCAGTAAAATTGAGTACCGCCCTGTTTGAATGTTTAAAAGTATAACGTGCTAATGTTTTATAGAATGTTTTTTGTCCTTACGTTTTTATTAAAGTTGCTTTGTAAGTAATATTTTCCTGTATCTTAAAATATTAGATGCGCTTGCTTAAAGTGTAGTACTTCAGATAGTTAAAAATAAATTCATCGCAGAACTTTCGTGTCACAATCTTGAGTAGGTTTTATTCTTGATTCAATTATCTTCTTACTCCTTTATCGTCTCCTCTGCACAGCAGAAAGCCGTTTGGAATAATTCTGACTGCTTGTACGAGTTTTTCTTAATTTTATACTTTCTAATTGTAAATTTGCTGCTTCGTTTCTGCTTAATTAATGCCCAGACTGCAACTATTGCAATTACGGTTGTGTTTGTCAATGGGAACCCGAAAACCTGCATCTCTGTCCTGTTAGTTGAAATTAATTTGTCTTCTCACGTGTTGTTATAAATCATATATGTAAGAACGATTTGAAAAAATCATGGTATTAGTAAAAATAGAAGTTGAGATTTGAAAAAACATAAATAACATAAACCGATATCTTTTACACGCGTAAATGGTAATTTGATTGAGGCGCTCCTTCACCAATAATTCTTTCCTTTCCTGTTAAGCCCCTTTCGCAATATTCCCCTTAGATCTTCAGAGAAAATTCCCTGTTCGTTTTCAGTCAAGCAGTTCTCGGCTGCTCTCTTTTGACTCAATACACTTCTCTCCCACAACGGCTCTGGACCGTTCAAAAGGTTTCGTTACCACTTGTTCAAATGGGCCTGATGCATTTTAGGCTATTGAGTGCTGCAATTTATACACCTGTTTTCGGCTTCCTCTTATGCAATTGTTTTTTATGTTCCTGTTTCTTACAGCCTTCGCTCAGCTAAATGCAAGAAGGGACTGTTTAAGACAGCAATACAAGAAGCAATTTTGTTGCATGATAAAAATATGTGGAAGATTGTAATTAAAATTTTAACTCTGCTAACCTGTTCATTACAAATGAAAATAATTTCAATAGTAAGTTCGGTATTGTTAGACTTTTTTAAACCTCTCTACACAGCTTTGACTTACAAATAAAAAAATTGAATTACTGTTGCACTTCCTCAGTTGATGTTACAGCTGGGCACGTTGGGGACTTCCGGCAGTGTATACACTGATCATTCATCTTCAACAAAACCAGGAAAGTGAATGATTCCGTCGATGGCAGTTTGTTTAAGATTACATATACATCTGAAAATTGTTGAAAACTCTATCAAAGTATTATAATATAGATACTCAAGCTATGCAATAAAGTAAGAATGATACAACGGGATTTCAATTTTGGCCAATTACTTCTGTCTTATACACTTTTTTGCATAGATGGTTATCAACATTATCAAGAAGTTTTTCAACAACCAAATATCAAATTTTATTATATCCTGTAAAGATCTTCATGTAAACATATGTCCTCTGAATTACCTGTACTCTTTACTCTAAGCCATAACTCGAAAATTTCAAAATCCATAATATATAGAGTTGTGCAGAAACTTGTGTCCAGGCACCAGCGCCCAGGAAGTCTTCACTCCAGACAGTCCTGTGAGGACTTGAAACTGCTTAAAAACAACCGAGACTAGAAAACACCAACAGAAATGCGACGCAACTAGAGTCTTGAGGAAACTTTTCCTGCTGAATGATAACGCGAATGATGAAGGAAAACTTGTAGCTGCTGTCATTATTGGAAATGTGCTGAAGGTAACCGCTTTTTTCAGCACAGAACAGAGGGACCAAAAAAGAGAAGCCGGAAAAATGCACTTATGTGTTATTGAGGTGGATTTTACTGACCAAACGAATCAGCTTTACAATCGAAATAAAACGAAAACAGCTCCCCATGGCGTGACGGCACGGTCGTACTGCATCGAGGTCTTGCGGTTGACAGAAGTTTCAAATAATAATAGGAATATTAAATGTTCTGATATCCTGTTAAATTTGAATATTCTGGAGGTAATTCTGGCGGTAATTCTGTATTGTGCTTTACATTTCAAGAAGCTCTCCCTGCCTCTTTCTCGTCCAAAACTAGTGTCAATGATATTTATTGTACTCTGAGTGAAAAAAAATTGTGGATAAATTAGATTTTTTGGCACCTCAATTCTGCCAGGCGACTACATTTAAAAAAAAATTCTGCTGATTATGTGTAGCGTTCGACATATTTACCTAGAATAAGTTTATTGCAATACGTGCGTTGTTATCTAAATGGACAATAAATGAAATTTTTATTTATCTTTACATAACTGTGATAGCCTTTCTCCTAGAAGCGGTGTACTCGAAGTTATGTGGAATAAAAAAAAATTTGGTGCTAAATTTACATAAACGGATGAATATTTTTTGAATAAATAAGCATATGCCGATAACTTACGTGAAAATAAAAGCGGAGAGTGACGCTGGAAATTTTTGATCGTGAATAACTACTAAAAACTAAAATATACGATCACTCCGTCTAAATTTGGTTAAAATCACGGTTAATTTTCTTTGTAACAAAAATGTCACTTATAAAAATAAATACTCTAAACTGTCGAATATGAAAACATTCTCGCTAATGAGAAAGAAATACAACCAATCGTACCAAAAACGATGTCGTATTCTGGCGGCCGTGACGTCAGGGAAGTGTCAGGACGGTGGCAGCAAGCACAGGCCGCCACCTGCCCCTATCCATCTCCCTGATTGTCATGTATCAGATGTCAGCTCGCCACTGCAGCTCTCGTACCGCCTACCCTGCATATTTTTGTCGCCTCAACAACGGGGATGAGATCACAAACTTTGTCGTTCTAAGATCTTTTTGAGCTTTGTAATAAAAAATAAATTGCACTTGTTTTCGAAGATGTTTAAATGTTCACTCACGTGTACTGCTGCTCCGATCCATAATTGCGATAGTATTAACTGAACTATTATTTAGTATACATATGTTTGACCAAATAATAAACACAGTATAAGTAGTCAATTTCAGTCGTTCCTGATATAAACGGAGATTCGTAGCCTTCCGTATTCCTTGGTGATCAATACCTTTGCAAATAAGCCATCGATCGAATCAACGTATGCTCCTCGAAATAGAAATGGTGTCTCAAATACAATATCCTGTGATCTAATTGATAACTTCGTTGAACACAGAAACTAACTGTACCTCAGCCAGAAGTCCTTGGGTATTCCACAACTTCGGGATAGATATATATCATATTAACGTATATAAATTTGATCAGCAAGCTGCGGCTATTACTGCGGAGAACTGAAATGAACAAGCCATTAGTCACGTAGCCATGGGTCCGAGC
>VOMN01073692.1:0-26738 GCA_014899125.1 Orchestia grillus | reverse complement strand
CCTGGATTGGGGGGCCGCAGAGGTGAGATTCAGAGGTGAGATCCCTCATCTCATGAGAAAAAGAAAAAAACAGACTGGCAGCCATGGCCTGAGATGAGTAGGCTGGTGTAGTACACACTCCTAGGTGTGGGCAGAAATGGGTGAGAAGATCCTATAGGTTTGTACAATGTGTGGTTCTTGAGGGAATATGTTGGTCATAAGAAAAGCTGCACCCGATCTGGACCCTCATATCATGTGCAATGAAATTACAATGTGGGTCATTAAATTTCTTCCTTTGTTTCAGAAGTTTCTTTGGTATTTATTTTGTGTAGGTTAAATTTTAATTCTTTGCAACCATGAGTGCCAAACATGAAAAGAATGGTATCAGTAGTAGTAAAAGTACAAAAAATAAATCCTCATATTATATGATGCAGAAAGCCTTCATAAGTAATTCCCAATGGCCAGATAAGGTAAGTTTGTTTCTATTGCTTTGCTATAGGGTTCTAGCTGTATTTACTTCAAGTTAGCTATTTTAATATAATTTATCATCTTTGTTTCTACAGTTCAGTGCTGTCTCATTTATGTGCATATCATTTGATGCCCTTCAAAGCTGAACACATCAATGTGCGTAGGTGATGTTCAAGGTGATGAAAAAATTATTTTCTCTCAATGTATCTGCACAAAAACATTAGTGGACAATTTAGGAACATTCAGTTTTGAAATAATGCAACGAGCAACATGCTAGTTTTGATGTTTTTGCAGAATTGCTATTAGAAAGACAAAAAATTTAGCTACATTTTCTGTTATTTAAAAAAATGGTGCATAGGCTTGTTCAGCTTGGAAAGCTTCATTTGTGCTTCACCAAAGTTGAGCAACTTAGAAACTGGAGAAGAAAAATATGTAGAAAATAGTTAATATTTCTACATTTTTTTGTTGATGCATATTAATCATAACTTGCTATAGTAGTTTATTGCATAGATATTTCATATTAAGAGTTTTTAGATGGAAACTATTGAAAAGACTTCAAATTTGTCATGGCTGATCAATACTAAGTATGGTTAGAGAAAAATAAAAATTGATTAGAATCATCTTTATCTCATAACAAAACTGAAATATTTTCTTCACAACATGCTTTATCAGTCATTGATTTTCTCTGAATAACTATGACTGCTTAAAGGATTCCAGTGCAGTCAAGCCTTGGTTTTGTACTCTAAAGATGTCATACAATTTGGGTATTGATAGCTTTATTTGTAGAATTTTATAAAGAGTAATTTGATTTTCATTATTCTTTACAGAAATTGTTACTTCAGTTTTAGTACAACTATTTTGTGTTAGCCTTTTTAGAATTGGTTAATCACTAAAAAAAAAATTCTTATTGCTTTTCTTTTACCTCTGGTGCCAAACATTGCTGTAAATTCAGTACTATGTACATTACACAGTAGCTGCAAAATAGCTCATAATAGAGCTGTGGCATATTCCAGTGGAGTTGAAATTTGAAACAACTCTCTACAAAGGCAAAATTTATATATATGGGATCGCATACCTGTATATGTATACCTAAATGTACAAGATGTTACAAAATTTGTAAAATTTAGGTTATGCTATTTTTGTAAGCTTTGATTTATGCAGACTTTGCAAGTAATAATATTAATATATAGTATTTCAACTTGTTCTCTATTATAATTTTATATATTGAAGGAAATTCTTATGGCCTGTGGAATTATTTAAAAAAAATGTTTTCTTGTGATAGTGTCTTTTCATTTATATGCATGTTACTGGACAATTTCATGAAAACAAATTCCATCCATTTGTTGATGACACAAAAAAAGTAGATGGTGTTGGATTTCTAGTGTGTGTTGTGAAGTGCATGTAACCAGTTTCTGTTTATGGGAGTGTTTTTGGATGCTCATTTGTTGTGTTGATTTAGGATTGTATTTCCTCATTTGATATGGTGAGAAGCCCTGAGGTTCTGCCACACAAACATTATTTTCAATTCATTGACTGAGTACAGTATATAGGGTAGCGTGAATATGATTTAAGGCATGAGTGGATTATTGTTGGCACTGAAATGACATTTTTTAACCATTTATTTGAATTTCATTTGAATAATTGTTAGTTGTACATAATGACACAAATAATTTTTGACTACAGTCATAGGTATTCATTAAGAAGGCATTTCTGTGATATATAAATTTAACCAAATAATTTTAGGCAATGTAGTGGTCAGAACATATATTTAAGACATCTGAAAGACTCCTAGGTTACAAAATAAGATATTCCTGATTAATTAATGTGCTCACATGATATGATAAAATTGTCATTATATCCTAAATTCCTAGAACTTACATACTACAAATCCTATGGGATATTCAGTCATTTAGATGATCATGAGATTTTGGCTCAAAAGGGGTTGGCAAAACGATTATACTGGTGTTATAAATAGAATCCTTCATCTTAAATGTCTGTTAAATCACATGGAAATAAACAAAATCTGGCAAGGTACTCACCTTGTGGGTCCATGATTGTTTTTGGAGATGAATGTATAACACAGAGACTGAGAGCAGATATATTAGACCGCGGGCAGCCATTTGCAGTCTAAGGCAAAATACCAGGTAACAGGACTTTGGATGCCACTGGCATCACAGTATTTTGGAACTTAAGTAATACTATTCTGTGTGTTACTTTTAATTTCACACATTGCTGTGACAAGGACCCCTAGGGTAAATTAATATTCCTCATCTTCTTGTAATATATCATGGAGGTCCTCTTCAAACTGGTATTTATGGATTCAATGTGTGAATGATGTTGTTGTGCAGGCAACCCAAGTGTTGCAACTTTACCCTCACTTAAATGCAACTGAGGAGTGACTGATGTGCTAGTGTTGGATTTAATTCTAATAGCTGGGAAGGGACACCAGTATAAAATATGGATGAACTGAGACACATCCATGGTAGGGATCACCAGCAGAGTAATTCTTGACATTTAAGTGTATCAAATTGTGTACGATTGTCAATTATGTTGACAAAATGGTATTCCTAATTAAGTACATATTTGTATCACTCTTAATTAGCTCAGATTTATGTGCATACCCTTATTCTTTAATCATAGGTGTGATTGATAAGATTAAAAGAGTTGCTATCACAGCATTGACTAAGGCTCATTTGAAGATGTCTCTTCATCAATTGAAGCAAAATGTTAACTTGTGCAAGTGCAAGTGCTTGACAATGAAATGCAGCACATTATAGCATGATTTTAATGGTAAAAAAACCTTTTTATTTTTGGGATTGAGTCTCCACATGTTATGTACATAAAACATAACAATGAAATCCCAAGGAGATGTAGCAACTATTTTTCAGAGGCATCTTGAGCAACTTATTGCGGATTTAGCAGTGGTGGTTGTAAGGTTCTATTGTGAATTTGGTAGCAGTGAAATTAGCCTTGTTCCCTTCATTTTGTGGGAACTGTTGGGCATACCTTGCATTAAAAGTTGAGGCCCTTGTAAGCTGAACATGCGGATGCGTTAGTTCCTTCATTTTGTTGATAATGCTGCCCCTCCACTCCCTCCTTGATGGGTAGGTGATAGACAAGGCCAAAGCTCTCGGAACGTAGGGTTCAATATTATTAAATGAATAGTCTTAGTAGAATCACTATCAGGACAAAAAACTTTAGATGCATTTTCTGTCATTTTTCAAAAATGGTGCAGTGGCATGTTCAGCTTGGAGGGCCTTAATTTTACTTATGCAGGTGCAGTTACTTCCATTAATCTCTGTCATTTATATTTTTTATTGTTTTACTTTGATATGAAGGGATTTATATCAAAGCTTTTGAGAAAATTTTCCACGTTCATTGTTTGAATTCAACATTGAAGTTTTCTTCTTTTACAGGACGACTTCTTAGACGTCATCTATTGGGGCAGGCAGATTTTGGGCCTCATTCTTGGAGTCATCTGGGGGATCATTCCTCTAAAAGGATTTCTTGGATTACTTTTGTGAGTGTTGATATGGAATATCTAAAAGGATTCTAAATTCTAACACTTTTTAATCACCAGCTAGGTATTTGCTTTAAACATCAAGAAGTGTCTATGCTCAATTGTTTCTAAATTAATTTTTGTTGCATTATTTTCATTGAAAGTAGCTATAGATGAATAAACAACTGTTTTAATTTAATCTCCTTTTAGTTAGTGATTGTCTGCTATGCAATTGTTTGAATTTTCTCAATATTTTAACCATGGGGATCAGTTTACAGCAGTGAAGACAATGCCATGTATTTAAAATTGAATTTGATGGTCAACTTTAATTTAAATTATTCAATTCATTCTGGTTTTGCTTATATGATTTCCTCTCATAACATCCATGATTTTTTTTAGCATTAGCAGTTATGTTTTTTCTTTTGATTATTTTATGTAATTCAAAATTCTAGTGATGTTAGCAAATATTTTATGTGCACTTAAAGAATGTTGAGTGGAATCCTCATTTTTTTGTTGTAATTCATTAGTGGCATTTGGAATGTCAAACTTATATTGGATTTTGTGGAAGTCTTGTGTGCCAAATTTAAGTTGAACATTTCCAGTACTCCTATTTGGAGTAATGTTCCATATCAGAATTTTAAAATTTTATTTCGAAATTTGTTCTGTATGATTAAGACAATTGTTTTTGTTGAAGCTATTTTTGTTACTTATATGTGGTATATTTTCAAGTATATATGATACCATTTCTCAACACATTTTCTTCTTTAAACATGAGATTATTATCCCACTGTTATTTAAATGATTTTGTTGACTAAAGGTATGAAGTTTTAATTAATCAAGCAAGATCTTGAGAGAATTATCATTCATTAGTTTTTGTAACTAAAGTATTTATGTTGTTTAAAGACTCTTAATTGTTCACTGCCACCGTTTTGTTTGCGTTGCAGGTTTTGTATTGTCAGTGCTGTTGCTGTTTATGTGTATGCCTTCACATTCCAAAACGTTGATGAAGAAGACTATGGAGGAGCGTGGGAGATCATCAAAGAAGGCTTTGTGACATCATTTGCTGGCTTCTTGGTGAGTCCAAGTACTTACTTATTTGTGTAGAACATTGTAAACTCCCATGCAGGGCATTGTAATACTTGTAATACTTCTGTTTGTGTACTTGCAGCGTGAACAATGTGACTGTGTGTATTGTACATTGCATGTAAGGGTTGATGAAAGTTGTGTTTCAATATTTTATTTGTACTAGCATTCTTGGCTCTTATTAGATTTACTGTGATCATTATGAGTTCCTCATTTTGTTTATATACTGATGCACTTCTTACCAATTAGCATAAAACGAACAGCCAAAAACTAATGAAAAATAAGATTTTTCTAGTTTTCATTTTTTGCAAATATTGCGCAAGTGAGTTTTGCTACAAAATCCATAACCAAATAACTATAGTATTTTGTCAATATTGGGCAATCGACTTTTTTAACCTTGAGTTTCATGAAATTTACAACATGCATGTGGGTAGTAACGCTACTCTTGTTGCATTTCATTTAACCTGTGCACAGTTCTATACATGTACCCATACTGTACCTAATACGGTTGATTACTGGAATTATTTTATATATAATACTTGTACTAACAAATTGAAGTGTATTTTTTATTGTTGCTGGTTATCACCAACAACACATTTAAGTGGTTCCTTTCACTTATTTCTCTCTGCTGCTAATATTGCCTACTGATGGCAAGACGATTTGACTGCCTGCTTTTGTTTCAAGGTAGCTCATCATTATTGAGAAATGTTGAATATTTCTCCCAAAAGAAAGAAATATTAAAAAAAATCTCCTCTAAACTTTAATCAATGTATTATTGATTTTTATTTATTTTTCTCCTTTATTTTTCTTCAACATTTTGCTTTATGTGTGTATGGGTATGCAATTTTTAAATTGTTGGCCCTCCTTTGTGCAGGCTATGTGGATCATCATCCACACGGGCCTGCATTTCGAAGACTGATGGCAGGGTGCTGCAGTGGTGCACCTGGTGCTGTGAGCAGCTCTTGCTCTGCTGGTCATTTTTTACTGAAATTTATACCTCTTCTTGGTCTTGCTCACAAGTAGGTAGACATGTACATTTGCTTTGTGTTGAATTGCTCCGTATTTTTGTGTTTGAGGAAAATTATAGATTTTTTTGTTGAACATTACATTTTTTCCAGTTGAACATTCTTATAATTTGAAATCAATTTCTTCTGTGAAATAAGTGAGAAATTTTTATGTATGCGGGGCTAAGCTTGCCTATAGCTTAAGAAATTACATTTGTCATGCTCAGGTTATTTTTTCATTGATTGATTTTAGAACTCCTTATTTTTCTCTGCGCTGAGCTTTTCATGAAGCCTTTGCCTTGGTTACTGACTGTTGAGAAGCTAAAATTATGAATTCCGTATGGTAGTATTACAGGCTCGAAGGTTGTCCATGTGTTCTGAGCGCAGTTCTTATGTGTGTTTTTCTATTTAATGTTATTTATTGAAAGAAAAGCGGTGTGTGTGCGCGTACATCTGGCAGCGTGGTGTCACATCCCTCATGTCTGTTCTCGAGAGGAATTTGTTACCTGTTTGAGGAATTTTTTTTCTGTTTGTCCTAGTTTGTAGCTTTACTCGTCATGCCGGTCCTAATGTCGTAGGGTACTCGTATTGTTCAGTGGCCATTCTTCTTGATACTTCTTCTTTCTGTCGTAATTCAACTGCTTACCTGGGATTTGCATCTAAGCTTGAAATTTGAGAATACTGAGCGCTATGTCTTATCGTTAGGCCAATGCGTGAGGATTATGTTAGAGGAATATTTCATTCAAGGTTAAACCGAGCGTCTAACTATTGATTGCTAACTTTAGTTCGTAGATTTATCCTCGTTGTTTCATTTTATTTTTCTAGTACCGAAAACTTTAAAATTCTCCAATAGAATTAACTGATTTACTGAAATGGGTTCCCTACTGAACCCATTGCTGAAGTATCGATGCAGTATTGACTTAGCAGTATTTTGCGTCACTGTATCCATATTGTTCACAAAAATTACCGCGAATTGTTCATACAATTCGTTAGATTTTTTAATATTCATATTTTTACTTAGTTCAAGCCTTGTTTATCTTTAATTTTTGCTATTTTTTGTTCGGGGTCGTCAACCTTGAATTGCATCACACTGATGGCAGCAAGAGCACCTCCAATGGAGCTCAATTTTTATCCTTCTAATCATGAAGAGAATGTCAACATCGTCTCCTTTTTTGTGTAGTTATTTTCCAATAAAAGTGCAGTCTTATACTGGAATATTTCCTTCTTCCTTTTCGAATGGAATCTGCATCTTGGTGAATTTCTGGACCACTCGGCAAGAACTATTCAAATTGGTAGTTTTTCAAGTCTCAATAGTTGGGTTATTGCCGACGGGATTTCAATTTTCAAAGAGATGTAACTTCTGAGGACATTTCGAGTCCAAGCACGTCTCACTCCTCAGGTATTCGCAAGAGTCCCGTGCTGCTCATAAATGCGTGTAATGTACTTACAGTTCTTGACCTAGAAAGTGACCCCAAGAAGACGTGACGTTTCACAGAGCAACCCTGAGCTACCTGCTACGGTTAGGTACAGAAATTCTATTGAATCTACGGTGGCTTGTAGTTGTAAGTCGTAGTTCTTACTTCACTTTTTATTTCTTTTAGGGCAAGGCTCATTCCCATAGGAAAATTATATGTAATTTTCGGTTGATGTGTCATACGTGCGCTCACACAGTATGGTTGTCCTGTGCATGTAAGGCTGGATCGGTTTCAGCAAACAACTGCTTTGTCTTCCTATCTTCTCATTACACGCTCTATTTGCTTCTTATGACACGAATATTTCCGTGCTACTTAATCTCGATCTAGCTGTTTCCGCTTTATGCGGAGGACGCCTGTAGAGCGGTTGTATGATAGAACCGATCTAGTTCTCTATGCGAGGGACACTGCAGGCTCTTTAGTTTCTGCCTTCAGTTCTCATACTTGCAGTGGTAGGAGTGGGTTCGTGTTTCTCAAGCGCCTCTTCACTCCCGTGCGCCTTCTCATTAAATATAAAAAGCTGCAATCGAGCTCTGATAGCAAACTTGGTATATAAATTCATGCTCCCGTTTCATATTAGTTCATACTCGATGCTGTCACTAATGAAATCGTACGTCGAGACAACAGGCGCATCCTGCATCGAATGAATTTAATGTCGTGCGAGTATTTGTTAATACCTTCAAAAATTCACGTGCACGCTTTATTTATTCTCCCAGTTTCTGACCTAATGAGCTTCAGTTGACTACGTGAATACTCTCCATTGAATATCTACGCGGTAAAATGGAGATCCTTCGTGTGCTCCAGCGCTAGTATAGCAGACGAACATGTACACATTAATCCTTTCCCAGGCATTTACAAGTTTAGTCGTTTTTGCCCAGCTTGTATTTTTCTGTTTTTGCCGAGTGAACTCGTCAAGTTCTCGATGAACACGTTGCCTGCGATGATGCTATTTTCAAGGAGTAAAATGATGCCGGTGGGGTCTTATCGCAGTCACTGAGGGGAAATGTTCTACAATTTTACATGTCCTTTTGACTTCTCCGAGTCATTATAAATCGACCATTCCTGAGTCTACTGGTACAGCTAAAGGCAGTATAGTCAATTGGAAATTTCACCCTTTCATCTGCAAATCTGCCGAATAAGTTATTAAGCACGAACGAACGATAGCCGATTTACGGTCCATAATTTAGAGTAGGCACTGTACGTAAGAATGCTGGCAAACCTGTACTAGATTGTTTACGTATTTGTTAGGAGGTACAGCATACGGCTCGAATTTCGCAAAAGCTAGTAGCGTAATCACAGGATATTCGCCCCCCTTTTTATCGTGTGGAAGCGCAGTATTTTACATATTTTGGGGAGGGTTTGCACTACAGCGTAGCGTTGATCTGTACTTTCTTCAGTGGCTTTGGAGTCCTGCATCTCTGAGTTTGTTGTAATGTTGGGGCCAGAGGCGTGATGGGAGGCGGGTGGGTCAATACCCGTGTATGAAGGAGGCGAGGCGCATCTCGTGTGGGTAATGGCTGTTGAGGCCAGGCCCGCTGTAGGATTGTTGAGCACTGTAATGACTGAATTGTTTTTGTAGCATTACTGCATTTGGCTTTGTGGGGATTATTAGCTCATCTCGTGCATGTATGCGATAAAACTGCATTTAGCTTTGTACGAAATATTAGCGGCAGCCTTCAGAAACTGTCCAACATAGCACCACTGGTCCTTTAAGGGTCAATGCAGTGGGTGGAGGTGTGACAGCTGGAGGAGGTGAATTGGGTCAGCGAGTACTTGCTTCAGGGAGGGTTTCCAACCAGGCGTACGCGCACCCCCTGGGGGTGCTGCTACCCCATTGGAATATTCNTCTTTTCATGTCGCGCGAAAAGTATGCAAAATATTCAAGATATAAAATGAATACTTCCTTTCGGTGAAAAAATTCTATCTGAGTCTCTCCTATTTAATTTTTGAAAGGGCGAAGTTAAATTTGCTGAGGGTACGAGGATGCCTTAAAAACGTCTCCTATGGGGGAATGCGGCCTTAAAAAGGGGTTAGGCGCCACTGTTTTGTGTAAGCACACGAATTTTTCCACCATCAGTAAATTAATGCCTAACTATCTGGCATGCAGCTAGGAGGTGTGCGTGTTTTCAAGAGCTGTAGTAGAGCGCTACGATAATACAGATAATTTAAAATATTTCATTTCACATTTAAAATCTTTGTGTTCTAATGAACACTATGAAATGGAGTGCACCTCATTAAGAACTCCATTAGGTTTTTTCACAAATGATCTCGTGATTTGGACTCTGCTTTGTGTGCCAGAGCTGCGTCGAGGTGACCGCCGCTATCGCAGGATACGCTCCATCGAGATAACCAGTCGGGACATTCCGAGTTTGCCCGCTTGTGCACCACAAGCGGAATGCCCGAGCTTTTTTTCAGTCGAGGACCCGTGCTTGTTGATGGCATACACTTGTGTTGCCTCTCCCACTGCTGCAAGCGCTAGTGGCTCGATGGCCGGAAACGGACATCATCCTTCATAAATACTCTGTCTTCCATTCCAAGAACGGGTCAATTCCAAGAACAGCTCGAAGTTTGGGTTAGAGAAGCTTTAAAATTTCCGCAAACTATGGCGAAGAAATCCCTGTAAGTTACGGCAATGGCTCGAAAAACGTTCCTATTCTACTCACACAGCTGATAATTTTTGGTTCGACCGTGATTGACGAGCTGGAAAAGACAATTACAAGAATTGATAAATCTATCACATCGGAATCCAAAGTATTGATCGTGACTCTGGTTTCAGTGATTTCTTTTATCACGCTCTTCAACCTTGGTTTCTATTTCAAAAAATGACTTATCATAGCAGTGAAACCCTGCTTCGTTTGTGAGGACCCCGTGGTGACATCGGCAGATCAGCATGAAAACTTTCTCTGTGACCTTAGAAAATGCAGCACACGTCGAGAACTCTACTTTGGGCATGATCAAGTTTTTTATGATACACTGGACTCGCAGCACACCTGCATCAGACGTATATGTGAGAGCTGTTGGTTCCTGGGTGCAATTATGGTGAATATATTGAAAATTATATTACTCAAAAAATGAGATCAGACTAGTTGTTTGCTTGTGCTGTTATGAAAAGACGGAACATACCCAAATTGTTTCGAAAAATGTCCTCAACTCATCAGGCCCTTGCGCAATCAAGAAGAGAAACTCAAACTGTTTTCAATCCTGGTTTTAATGGAAATGAACTCTAATTATCTAAGAAAATCATTTACTCTGAACTGAAGCGGGAAATAAGGAAAGTACTCACAGATACCAAGTTCATCAATAATTTTTTTCTGGATTGGAAATTAGTAGACGGGCAACAACGGAAGCGTAACACCGATTAAATAAGTGCGCGTGCCATTGTCACTGCATTTTATGGCTGTGGCAGAAAGCAGATGACGTGACCGGCATCTGTAATTCAATCATGTCCTGACTCTGCTAGTGGCTTTTAACGTTATTTATTTACTGGCGAGTTGGTGGGACGCGTGGCACTGAAGATTTATTTGATGATTACGAAGTACTCCTAAAGAGCACACTTAATTCACTCCATCCGAGAGTAGTGGGTTTATGATAACTACGCCAGTTTTGAACAGTTTACTACTACTAATAATAATGGAATGATAGAAGACTTCCGGCCTAGATGTCGAGGCGTGACTGTAGACGCATGGTAAACAATCTGTTAGTTCTGCCGCATGAGATTTGAATAGCGTGGAAATCTAAAATTTTCGTCGACGGTGATGTGAGGATTTGCTTTAGTTGTTAACGTTGAGAATTTGTAAAGGCTAGTATGAATTCAGTAGACTTGAGATTTTGTATTCGAGAAGCTTCAATTCTGCTTTTTCACGTGTTAGTTTGTATTTGTGTTGCATAAATTGTTTATTCTATTCAAATATATCTTTCACTGATTCTTAATGAGACACGTGTATTTTCATGCGATTTATTTTTATGAAAACAATGATGTATTGTGTATAATTCATGGTATATTTGATATTACTAAGGAATACGTACGTTGATGGAATTATTTACTTCAATACCAGGCGTGTTTGAAAACTCCTTTGCTTTCAAATAATTCAATATAAGATAGTATTAATTTGATTGAGTTCTTGCATTATAACGTATTTTGATGGAGATTCTATTGTCATCGGGCTCGTGAGATTGGCAATCCTTTAACAAATATTCATTTTTGCAATTCAGATTTCACTTTCGTAATATCGCTTTTAAGTAAACGTCATCGTCACTTTTGCCTTCATTATAGATATTGTGTGTTGATGTATTTTAAATAGCGAGTAAGTTGCTCCTTCCTTTTTTGTAAAATACATACTTGATGCACGTATATATTAAGATAATGCGTTATTGTATTCCTCAAATGTGTCTCATGCTAGTTTTTATTGTCATCATATGCTTTGAATTTGTTCACGTCAGTGGGTCACCAAATGTGTCCGTAGAGGAAACTCCCTCGTTATTTCGGCACCGTCCGTCCGCGTCCGCTGTTGCCACCGCCAGTTCGACGCCGGAATGCCTCTACGTTTCCCGATCTCGTGATGTTTCGAAAAGCCCGATGAATGTTTCTACATGCATTGTTAATACAGACAAAACTACACTGAGTTCCGCAACGTTCAAAGGCTATCCAAGCCCTGTTTTGATAAACTCTACTCCATTAAAAAATTCTGTGTTCCATAGTGAAAATTTGACCAATGAAGGTTTGAAAGGATTATTATCGACTCAGCAAACAAATTCTAGTGAATTATTTGTCTCGCAGGATAAATTTAATAGCTTACCTGCACAAAAGAAGGGCTTTATGAACATATCGGCTCATCTAGGCAAAACGTCCATCAACAATCTGTTGACGTCGACTCTCGAACATAAAGATTCATCCTTCCCTGCAAAAAAAACTACGAACCAATCAATGCTGCTACAAAAACCTGAACTGAAAAAATCATTGGCAGTTTTTAAAAACTCTTCCTACCGTTTCTGTGGTGTTCCTGATTCGCAAAGGAGTTCGTTACATCACCGGGTGAAAAGGTACCAGTTAGAAGGCAGCAAATGGGAAAAGTTAGAGATAACATGGGCAGTTATTAACCAGACGAAATCAGACGCCATTTCTCACGCTCAAGTGATGGTCGATCTATACGCAGCTTTCAAGCTGTGGAGTGATGTTTCGAAGTTAACGTTTACGGAAGTTCATCCTCGAACTCCAAGAATCGACATTGCAATTGGGTTTTATACGGGTGACCACGGCGATCGGTACCCTTTCGATGGTCCTGGAAGGACTCTGGCTCATGCATTTTACCCAGGCAGTGGTGGCGACGTTCACTTCGACGACACAGAACCGTTTGCACGGCACATTGAGACGGTCAAAAGCAAGGGAACAAGTTTTCTTGTCACGGCTGCTCATGAACTTGGCCACTCTTTAGGCCTCGAGCACTCCAATGAGCACACTGCCCTTATGGCTCCTTTCTACCAAACTTATCCTGAAGAATTCGAGCTGCCTGAGGATGATAAGAGAGCCATTCAGGCTTTATACGGAGCATCAGACAGAGGTTACACTCCGTACAGACCAGTAATTACTACCTCTACTTCTACTACAACGACCACAACAACTACAACGACAACTACAACGACTCCGAGAACTACGAGACAACCTTATCGACCTCCTGTAACACCTCGAACAACACCTTTCAGGCCGCCCCCGAGACCAATTACACCAGCTACACGACCTAGAAGTTCGACATCAAGATGGCATCCTCAGACTACCAGCACAACAGAGAAGACTCGGGGATACCCGAAAACAACAACCAGATCGCCTACTTACCCGACTCCTCCTCCTCATTATCCCAATTACCCACCTATCACAGAAACACCAACCGTTCCTGTACCAGAAAACGACCATCCTACATGTAAACCAAAATCTACTGGCCTGAGTATTCCCGATACTTGTAGTACATCATTTGACGCAATTACTTACTTTCGACGCGAATTGTATTTTTTCAAAAATGCCTATTTGTGGCGTGTGCCAATGAGAAATTCAGAGTATCCAGTCGAACTGAGACATCTGGGAATTCGAGCTCTTCGGGGTGTACAAAAAGTAGATGCTGCCTATGAAACTCCGGATGGGAAGAGCCTAGTATTTTTCTTAGGAGAGACCTTTGTAAAATCCACCATAGCTTATGGCACTGAAACTGTCGAACGTGGATTGTTGCGGGATTTGGGAATAAATAACGTAACTCAGATTGACGCTGCCATGATCTGGGGACACAACGGATACGTGTATGTGTTCAGTGGTGACAGATACTGGAGGCTGGGCGGTGACGGTAAAGTTCAAAGTGACTATCCGAGAGACATGAGCGTATGGCAGGGGGTTCCTCATAATATCTCCGCCGCAGTCTCTATTGGAGCCAAAACTTATTTCTTCGTTAAAAACATTTTCTGGCCTTTCGACAATCTGAAAATGGAAGTAGAAAATCCTCCAAGGTTGATTTCCTCGTTTTTTTTCGATTGTCCGCACCCTAATGCCCACCAGAGACAGAGTTGTTAGGCTAACTTCTATGCTGTCTTCTAAATCCCTTAGCCAAAATGATGTTAGTAATGTCAATCAGTTTATTGTAAATATAAGTTTTTTTGCCATTTGTATTGACTTTCTGAAGCTTTGTTTCATTTTCCTTATCAAGTCTGGTCGCTACTGATCAAATGATAAAGTTGCATAAACGTTTTAACAATCATTCTTGCTGTTGGAACATGCACCAAACTATTATACTCGATCATTTTTTATGTTTTTATGTCTATTTTATCTAAGAGGTTCAAGTTTTTTGAACACCGAGTTTTTTTAAAAAGAGGGATATTGCTATGATATGAATACATTTTTTCACTTAGAATTAGTTGCACTGTTTTTCGATACTGTCTAGTGGAATACATAAAAAGTGTTATTCCAAAATAGCCGTACCCGACCATGCGTTTCTGTGGCTCAGCCTGTTCAAATAGAAAAGAAAGAAAATAGAGAGCGTAAGTTTCTAATACGTTCAGTCGCACAATGCGCTTAGGAAAACGTGCGTTCATTCAAATGCAACATTATGTAAAAATTTCAAAGCAATCAGTGAAGAACATTCGGAGATTTACGATTTTGAATTACCGATGAGAGATAACAACCTCCACTATTTACTTCTGAACTACCAGCTCTGCCTGGGCACACATTGTTGCCGTTGCGTGGCGGTGCGTTCCAAAAAAGGACATTATTTTTTCCAAAAGCCTCCATATACAAATACGCGCTTATTTCAATGCAATGTTGTGTCAAAACTTCCAAGCAATGGTCGAAAAACAATCCGAGATTTGAAATTTTGAACAGATGAACATTTACATCTTTATTTAAGTAGATTAAAGTCAAGAGAAATTCTAACATTTCCGTTAAGGAGGCTACACTTGCGATTAAGAATGGTTCAACAAGATAGGAACAATAATCGATTTCTCCTGTTTTGAGTGTGATACAAGCCCATAGTTCTTTATGCAAGGAGTATACTATTTTTAGATTTTGTTATCGACTGCGTACACTTGTTTTATTGTCTAAGAAGAGGACTTATCTGTTTTCCTTTGAAGTTAGTTGTTCAATTTATGTATAAAATTTCCGGAAAAAACGGGACATGCTCGTGGTTAACTTGCGTATAAAGAATTAGGTTTTGCATAATTTCGAGGTAATAACCCCATTCCATTGTTTATATAATATCACTCTGATTTCAATATTTTATCGTAACTGTTAACGTAGCCACAATTAGTCAAAACGATTAAGAGGTTTGAACCATCATTTTCTCGAAAATCATAAGATATTCGGTCCTTGTACTTATATCATTCAAGAATGTGTACTGAATGATGTGACAAAGTTTCGTGCAATTCGGACGGTTGGAACGGGAGTTACGGGGGGCGACATTAGAGGGGGCGGATGAAGGACTTCCAGACGCTCAAGAAATGGGGCAATTTGGGCACTTAGCTATGCTTTTCTGTTATTTTATTGTGTAATATGTATTCATTAGTCTATTTGAAGGCTTAGAAACTATATATGGCTCTCCTGTACTATCGGGTTTTTCGCAGTTGAAAGCTGAAAACGCATACAGTTTTAGTCGTACGTAAATGATATAGGACTCATTCGGTAGGAAATTTCAATGCGCATAATCTGATGTTTCAGAATTTTAATTTTTTGAGTTTGAAAAAAATACAGGTCTCAGAGTGAAAAAAAAACTTAGCAAAATTTTTAACTTTGGAATTCTTGTTATGAAAAATTGAGAAATTGATTTATCCGAAATAGCAGACATTAAATTATTGTATACATTAAGACGCATAAAATGAGACCTGTTCTATCTTTCTAGTGCTAATATTGTGGGTGTTATAAGCTTTTAAAAATTGTTCGAAAATTTAGCTTTTTCTACATCTTGTTTTTTTTTTTCAAGAATTAAAAAATTTCTTATGAGCAAAATTTGTTTCTTTATCGAGTTACACACGTGTGCCTAATTTGAAGGAGATCCGTCCCATAGGGAAAGACGATGGTCGAAAATGGGACAAACCCTTTAAAAAAGGTTATTTAATACTAAGCGTGTAATGTAAGTTTAAAAATTTAGGTAGCAAGCTAGGCAATACAGTTCCTTGTGTTTTTTTGAGTAACTTTGAGGCAGCAAATACGCCCATCCTCAAAGTACTTTAATTAGCTCATCGTACAATCCCAGCAAAATCTGCTTTTAAGGGTATCTATCTAGGATAAGTTATTTGAATTCATATCATAGGAAACTTCAATACCCCTTAACCACCTTTTATGTATGTATCCTTTTTTAAAAATTTACATAGAGAGCCTTAAGAACCTTCTCACACGTGGTACTCCTACTATGGTTTATTTAATACTTATTTTTTGCTAAGTAATCACCCAAAAATGAGACAAGTGTTGAATGCTGTTAGTCAATTATGCAAATTAGAAAGATATATTAGTGTTTAATATTAAATTTTAGTATCTCTCCTAACAATAGATAGTTGAAGCTATTTCAAAACAAATTTAGGGTATGATTAACCGCTCGTAAGCTAGTAGTTCTCCGAAGCGCTGAGAAGTCAGTCGGCCCTGCGGATTTCACTTCAATCACTTCACCTATCAACAACAACAACTTCAGAGTTCAAATTTCAGTGTCTGCGTAGATGTCGCTGTGGATGGTAGTGTCACTCGTGCACTGTGGTTGATTTGTTTGGTAGGGGTTTCAGGCACATCGGGCAGCTACGAGACGTTTTATAAGAGGATCTAGCGTTTCTCAATTTTCTTTCAAGTGCACTTTTTCTATAAATCTTTTTGACTGTTGAAATCATTTAAGTTGTGTAATCATATTATTTAAACACATGTAAGTTTTCCCAAGAAAACAATAGACACAACAAGAGTTAACTCTATTTATTTGCGAGAATTTGTCTGTTAATTTTAGGAGCCGTAACCCTTCATAATAATCAATAAAGTAAACTAATGAATTAAAATTTTTGTTATGTGTAATTTTGAAGCTCTTATATTATCTCACTGTATGTATGGCATACGCTTGAAGCACCAGTGACCAAGCAGACCAGAATCTTGTAAATTTGGTATGAACTTTGCTTATTAAAGTTGATGATATCAATCTCAAGGCTAAAATTGTGGATAGGTATGTTATTTAAAATGAAAGGAATTGTTTTTTATGGCAGTAAATTTTTAATTTAGACAAGTGAAAATTTTGAGTTGGGTGTGTTTAGTTGAAACTTGTAGAGAGTACAGGAACCATGCTATTTTAATTTAAGTTGTACAGAAAGCTTGAACTTGAAGCTGCAGGTATTTGTATTGTATATATTTTTTATAAAAACTGGTGCTAAATTCTAAGCATAACTAAATATGAATATAAGTTTGACATCCATAACCTCCTCTTCAACTTCTAGCCTTAGAGACTCAGAAACTGGACTCAGACTTATTTTTCTATATTGATATTCAGGCATTTTACTGCCTACAGGCATTTTTGTTCAAATTTGCAAACTAACGTAGAATGTTTCAATCTTGATTCATTGCTACAACAATCAAACATACTTTTCTGGTAATTTTTATAATGATATCTTGGTGTTACTATTTGATATACTTATTAAACAGGTAGCCTGTATTATTTGATGATCTTTAGATTTTATGGAGAAAGCTGAAGAGGATTTTGGCTCCTGAGCAAGAAAGCCAGTTTGCATGTCCACATGCAAATCTAATGTAACCAATTACATGAAATGTAACTTTAATTTTAGCCTTATTAAGGGAGAAGATGCTATTGATAGCATTTTGCCTTATTGCTTTGTGAACATATAATGATTGTGTACTAAATGTATTGATGAATACTTACAATTATTCATGAGAGCTTTCCTCAGTGTAAAATATCCTTGAATTATCATGAATATAAATGTTTGTAGTTTTCATAGTACTCATTTGGTCCTATATTGCATGAGATGGTAAAAAATTATAAATGTGTGGTCATTTTATTCACCGAGTACTTTTTTAAATAAATTATAAACAGTAAATATTTATTACTTATGTTACAATGATGCTTCAAAGAGTTAAAGATGCTTCAAGAAAATTATGTGGATATTTTACAATTTGGGACTCTAAAAAATTCAAATGTTAAGCTATTGTTTATGAATAGGCTGTAATGCATAAAGTGTGTTAATCCCTTTAATCTGATAATTAATTTTATTATAGTAAACATTATACTGATGCTGCTCCCTAAGGAAGAGTGCAAGGTGTTCAGGTACAAATTTTTTGTTCATTAATAAATGAAGGGTTACTGTAGAGGCCAACAAAATGAAACTTGACAAACAATGGCTAGCTTCAGATGAAGGAGCTACAAGATAAGCCTAACTTCCAAAAATGCTCTTAGGGCCAGAAAGATTAATTCAAAGTTTCACATGTTAAACAAGTAATGCTTAATTTATACACAATAGGGAAGAGTAAATTAATTTGTAGGATATTGATATCTTAGTCACTCAAACATTATATGAAATAATTTGCTCTAGATAAAAATATATTTATTATTTAGATTAATTATCCTCATACAAATTACATATCCAATGTTTTTCAGATCCTTGGAAGTATTTGTGTTGATTGACACTTGTTTTATAAAGTTTGTTTTTTATAATTCACGAGGAGAGAAGCTCCTCACATCATGGGTCACCAACTTACTGCTTGTTTGATCTTCATTTTGGGACTTCAAACTTCTGCTGTTTTTGCTCAGGTGAGATGCTGCTGCTGGATGTGTTCAATCCTGTCAAATGCTGATGTTGCGTTATTCTATTGAACTGGATGTGTTCAATCCTGTCAAATGCTGATGTTGCATTATTCTATTGTACTGGATGTGTTCAATCCTGTCAAATGCTGATGTTGCATTATTCTATTGAACTGGATGTGTTCAATCCTGTCAAATGCTAATGTTGCATTATTCTATTGAACTGGATGTGATCCATCCTGTCAAATGCTGATGTTGCATGATTCTATTGAACTGGATGTGATCCATCCTATCAAATGCTGATGTTACATTATTCTATTGAACTGGATGTGATCCAACCTGTCAAATGCTGATGTTACATTATTCTATTGAACTGGATGTGATCCATCCTGTCAAATGCTGATGTTACATTATTCTATTGAACTGGATGTGATCCATCCTGTCAAATGCTGATGTTACACTATTCTATTGAACTGGATGTGATCCATCCTGTCAAATGCTGATGTTACATTATTCTATTGATGTTGTGGTTGTTCAGGTGGCTCTGAGACTAAAAGTTTATCCAAATGATTTTTGATGTAAACACACTGGCAAATTGTATTTCTATCAGGTGAGAAATTACCAGGAAAATGAAGCTTTTGAACAGTATTATGCACTGTCTTGCTGAAAAAAACTAAATGAATCTCTGAATGTGCTAACACTATCAGCTGCATGCTGTACGTTATGTTCAAATAACAATGTTGATATTCTAATCCAGACAGGAATGTTGTATACTGGCCAATTTGATCAATTTTAGTAGTTAGAATCAGCAATGCAGCTAATTGCCACTCATTTACAAGTATTGGCTCATATTATTTAGATAATTTCTGAGTCTAATCTTTCTTTGGTTTTTGAAAATGGCTTTCCGCTGTAAAGATATTGAAAAGAATGGAGTATATAAAATTTTATTCACCTTTAATATGTTACTTCAATATTTTGTGGGCATTACTAGGGATTAGTGGTTGAGTAAAAAGCTGAACAAAATGTGCTACTTCTTTTATTGACTAGGTTCAAATGTAGCGTTGTTCTTCAAGTGCATCATTTTAATTTTCTTCCGTTTTGCTACACATTGTGTATTAAAACAAACTGATAAGATAAAATTAGAGATTTTGTTTTTGTATGGAGCAAGGGAAGTATTTGTTGTACACTGATGATTATTAACATAAACCTTAAAGGACTACTTTTTTCAATGAGCAGCCACATGCTAATGTTCTCTCCAAATCATAATGGTAAAATTTTGGTTGACCCATCTTAGAACAATGTGCTTGGCAAAACTAATCCCTTTTCCGTACAAGAAATTCAGTGGTAAGTATTCTCACGAACCAATTTCCATTATTTTCACACCAGTCTACAGCAAAATGCTAGCATATCTGAACGTCAAACTACATCTGTGTCACCTGTATGTCTTTATACAACTACCTTAATGCTTGGGCGTCATTTTACGCAACCGCTCGCTGCAGCTCGTTAACTCGGTGCCTATTCTCGGGTGTGAAAGGCAGTGTGCATCTCGATGACTAGAACATAATGTGCATGATGGGAGGTGTGTGCTACGGCCCTTGGGTGATACGGTCTTCACGCTGCCTTGGTGTGCGCGCTCTGCCTCGCTCCCATGCTTCATGAAGGTCGTCCTGGTCTAGCGCTTCTTCAAAGACTCCAGGGATGGTTGGGAAGACAGAAAGGAAGTAGGAAAGAATTTTACTCCAAAATAAGTCGTGTACAAGACACATAGACAGTAGGTTTTTCAGTCTGGTAGAATGTATTATTAAAATGAAGAGATCAGATTGATGCTCCTAAGGTGCTGGACATGAGCTGTTCTCGATGAGCAGTCCACCTATGCCAGAAACCACTGTGCCCTCCGGAGCTGAGGAGCCCGCTGGAGATGAATACTGCAGTATTTTGACTAGGATGAAATTGTATCGTTATGTTCAGAGAGTGTCACGTCTCTCAGAAAATTCGACCTTTCATCGTAAAACTCTACTGTTCGTGTTCTGCCTTTCCCCATCCTGCGGTCGATTGATGGTGACGGTGGTTGGATCGGGGAAATAACGATAATTTTGATCTTGGGTTTATTTTAGTTCATTAAATGTAACGAGTACTACTTTCGCGTTTATTGGGTTTTATAACATAAAGTATAAGCATATTCTGACCCTATAAGTAAACTCTATTTAAACTATTTCGGTATAAACTGCGATTTTAGGCGCGGTATAGAATTTTCTGCTGCAGCACAGCGCAGTAACCTTAGTTCTTCTACTAGTACTACCCCGTGTTCTGGAATACTGGGATAACCTCCGCCTGCGGGGACTGATGAAAACAGTGGAGCATTCGCCAGGTGCGGGCGCCGCTGTGCAAAGTCGCAACTACCGGGCGGTAGCGGATATTTTTTTAGACTCGTTTAGTGGTCGGCCGGGGTGCTGGTGCAACACGTCCCGGTGCAGCGCTCAGAACGGGCCGTCCCTGGGATAAAGTCTTTATCTCGGCTAACCCGTTCAGGGCCTAATTGATTTCGCACTCACACCTTTTCGTTCGCACCTTTTTCGTTAGTTGTGTGTTTGAATGAATGTTTGAAAATAAATTAAGAATGGGTCTACTGTAGTTAGTGCTTAACGTGTAACATGCGTTACTAGATGTTGAAAAATGAATTTAAGCCCCGAAAATATGAATAACCTTAAAAAAATACCTGATTAGGGATAAATCTTGGCCACTTTGCAATAGAGGGTTAGTGTCAATGTCACCTTGGGGAAATTTTTCTCTTCAATCGAAGATGGAAGGTTTTTGAAAAGCGTGTTTTGCCGAATTAGTTTGGGTCTCTGTTTGGTACCTTCGCGAGTGACATCAGAAATGACTTGGGCTGATGGAGGAGCTTTCGAGATTTGAATATCATAATACTCGTACTTGAAAGTTACCTATTTTCGAAAAACTTGGAACGGTCGAAGCGACATGTCAGACAAGTTATCGTACAGTCTTGTCTGAAATAGGTCAACAGATGCAGGCATAAGCTCCGAACATGAGGCCTGAACGCGTGAGGTAGGCTTGGTGAGACTATTCATGTTTATTTAATGCCTTTGTAGTTGTGTTGAGATCGACTTGCTTGTGGAATTTGGAATCGCTGTTGCAGGCGTCTGTGTAGGAGTATAAATGCAATCAACCATGCGTTGATTCTGGATAGGTTCATAAAATTAGACATTGCACTTGATTTTCTTTCATTAAAATTGGCTTAGGATGTCCACCGAAGTACATCGTTGTTCTTGGATGAGTTGAGAGAGAGAGAGATCAAAGAAATTTTGCGATCCAAGTGTACAGGCCCTAGCACTACAACAGGCTCACCATCTGGACGACTTTCAACCCTGCCTCCAAAGCCTGTTATCAACGACGAGTGTACTGCATTAGGTATTTACCTCAGATTCATGTTATCTCGGAGCGAGGGTTTTGTATTAACGCAAGGATTTGAGATTCTATTACGCGCTATGGAGGGACAGCCTGCTGTTCAATGCCACTTGCGACTTAACATCAGGCCAGTGGAGCACATGCTGTAATGAGAAGGCTACAGCTGTGTAGTGGTTGGTCGGTCTCCGCCCGTTAGGGAAGAGACACTAATGTGCACCTCGCCCCTGGGCGACCGGGAAGCAAAGCTCGGGATAGGATGTGCACTGCGTGAGTTTTCGTGAATGGAACATCGTTCGTAGAAGCTCGCTGCTGTGACTAAATCTTTATACACTGTCAAACCCTGGTATTTGTTGTATACCTATTTTTTCGTATAATTGTGTTCCGGTAACATTTTCGCAGAAAATTTTCAAACTATTAAGTTACATCTGCGTTAATTATATTAGAAATGGTGCTTCAGTTATGGTATATTCGTTTTTTTGTCAGATATTTATTTAATTTGAGTCACCGATGTTGAAGTTTCCCTGTAATATGTACGCTTATGAAAACTGGACTCTATTAGAAGGAGTCCACTGAACTGAACTGAAAGGAGTAGCTGAGATTCCGACGTCATGTCAATGACGTCCATCGCAATATTTCCTGCCGTGTTTGGAGTTACTGCAGCTGCTTGTTCGAGCAGCAGGTGAGTCGGTGTATCTCAGGTTGCCTCGTCATGACCGCCTCTTGGGAAACGCAACTGTGTGGACATTCTGGAACTGATTCCCATTTCACTTTGACGGCCTTGTGGAGAAATGGTGAGGCTGTTATTGATTCAACGTGTGTTGGTTCTGGGGCACTTGTACCAGTACAAGAGTGGTCGCTGCACAGGGCTTTGTGTCAAGCTAATCTCGATGTTTTGCTCGGGAGTTTTAATGAATATTTGGGCGTGTGAGTTACCTTAAATGTGGTGGAAGCTGCCTCGTACATGCCATGGTTTTGTAGTTGAGGGAATTGAGATCATAGACACGTCCGTCACCTTTGTGCTCTAAAACTGACGAGCTTTATCGTGCGGCGTGTTGAGAAAAGAATCTCTTGCCTGTATCAATGCGTCGTATCACTACGGAAGTAGCGTGCAAGATGTCAGTTCATGAGCAAGCAACTTCACACCAACACTCTTTATCACGTTCTGAAAGGCTGGTATTTTGTGTGTAACGATGGACCACAATGCAGCTCTTCCGACCGCGTTCACGGCCGTTGAATGCAGGCGAGCTGGAGACACTGATTCATTTCACTCCGGTAGCGTTTCATCGTTGCCTTCATTTCAATCCTGCGACAATTCGTTATTGGATCGAACGACGACGGTTTTCTTCGTTTTGGGATCTCGCGCGACGTGCGGTGGTTGTGCATGCCTACGCAGGTTCTTTTGAGTGCAAGAAAAAATTGCGTCTATGTTGTTACTTTCTAGTCAAAGTTGACTGGTTGATATACTGTGAAAGGACGTATGTATACATCGCATAAAGCTTTCACAAATGAATTTTTTCCCGCTGTTTTCAGTTCAGCTTGTTTCCATCCATTATGCCCAGTCCTTGTTTCCACAGAAATAACGTAGATCTACTCTATCGTTACAAAATTTCAGCGAAAAACGTGACTGAATACCGAACAGTACGAAAAAGGGGATGCAAATATGGAAGTATGACGGTATATTTCTGTGCGGTGAGCTCGTGAGCAGGGTCGGTACTGCTGGTCGGGGACAGAATGCTGGCTCACGATTGCGCCAGTCTCAGACTCGTCAAGCGATGCTGTTTTGGTTGCCTAATCATTTTCCTTGGTTGCTGCCCTCACGACGGGGATGGGAAAGGAATGAGGTAACACTGTAATTGTCCATTTCAGGGCCTTTGTTTGCTTTTTTACATGGTGTGCAGTTGAGTTTAAAAAAATGAAATAGACTTTGTATGTATCTACTCGCGTGTTATTAAGCCGAGTACTCAAATCAGAAAATGTTCGGATACTGAACGTTAATCGATATTTACTTTTGAGGTCCTATTCATTTACCTATGTACTTGAGATAACTCGGTTCTGGACGTTCACGGGGCACACATGGGCACATCAGGCGAATTCTCTTTTTCGATTTTGTTCATTTATGCCTGCGTGCTGGCAGGAAAAACTGTATCATGGGGTGTTTTTTTCCCAGGTGCTAGGGACGGTCAAGGGCATGCATGCCGGCCTGAGGTTGCGAATATCTCGGGTAGGTGTCGCAGCGTCAAGTTGAACTTGTTCTTGTGGTGCAGGCCTCTGTCGTGCCGACGGCTGGCCTTCTTTTTTCTGCGTGAAATCGCAGCCTGAAATAATCACTCGACGTTGATTTTTCTGCCAGCTTCTACTTAGTCTTGCTGTCAATACTCTTCTGATTGAAAAACCAAGGAAGAGTTCAAGAGTGTTGAAACGCGTCGGAACTCCTGTAAGACACCGGCATATCACTCAAATTCGAAGTAGTTTGAAAGTTCACTTCCTAGCTCTTTGCGTGAGGATTTCTCGATAAAAATATAGTTTGGACACTATTCGTTGCATTTTCTACTTAAGAATCTTGTATAAAATGCAATTTAGGTGCCAAGTAAGGTATTCTCTTCGAAAAATAATCATTCCATGATGGGAAAAGCGCCGTTTGAGAAATTAATTTACTGTTTTTGCGAGCGATCTCTGTAATTCTCCTAATAGTTTCAGCCTGTTCTTTATTTTTCCTCATCAACCTTCCTGATCTAGAGACCAGATATGTACATGACAGCGCAACCATTTTCGTCCCGGTGCTCTGTCTAGCTTCCTCCCAGCACACATGGAGTGCAAGTTGACTCGACTGTAGCACGAATGCAGTGAGCTGAAGGCTGCAGTGCGGGAGCGCCTGTCACACGAGTAAAGGCTCACTGCGCCACTTTACCAGCTCTCGAGCAGCTGTTCAAATCAAGCCCGTATCGTCTGATTCACTTCTTTCAACCTCTCTCACTTTCCAATGATTTGCTCAATTTCCCCTCCCGTTCGGTAGGAGACGTGGTGGTGTACATACCAACCAATAGCGGCCAGCGCTCTAAATTTGGGGGCTGTCATTTGCCAAGCAAGAATGTTTTTCTTCATCTTTGTCTGCGCCCATTGACGTCTGGGCAGCAAAAATGGTGTACTAGGTCCCTCGTGCATTCGAGTACCTTTATTTTAGTGTGTCGAGTGCTGACACGCCTCTTCAGTTTTTCTCTAGCACGAAAAGTGTAGTACAGTGGACTTCGGTTTGTGAATTCAATTCGTTCCAAAGAGCGGTTTCATTGAAGTCACTTGAGATCGCATATGGTATAATTGGATTCAATTTGTATTAACAAGGTACGTTTTTTTCGTGATCGTTACCGAGCACTTTCTGAATGGAGCCATGATGATTCTACACTTATTTTTATGCAAAAAGTAAGGATGCGTGAATGGTAATTATAACTAGGTCGTATCACCTTTAAGCCTAGGTAACTTGAACTCAAACTGGCATTCGTGACAGTCACAGGCTCGGCGGTTCGAGAAGTCACGGAAACTCAGTGAAGTTAATACACGCAATTCTCGAGACTGTAATCAAACACAATGGCCCTCACAATGTTTGCATTTGAAAGGGTGAGATGCATTTTCATTTGTTCTATGGCTGCAGCACCGTGACGCGCCCGCTTGGGAGTACAGGAAGTTATGAAGCCCAGTTGCTGTACGAATAATGAAGGTGTGATAATTTTCCGCGAACAACAAACATTGGACAACAATCACTTTATAATAAAATCAAGGAAGCAGTTGTAGTTAAATTCACGTGCCGCTTACACTTGGCTCTGAGTCTATACTTCATCCTCACACGTCGAAAGAACGCGTTATCCAGAAAGCTATTTTAGTTAAACATTAGTACTCCAGGATATCGGTTGTGATTGTCATCTCGTATTTCTTATGGGCTGGCAGTGATTCCCATCGACGCAAGAAAAATATCGCTTATATTAACACGTCGGGATAAACATCTGAGTGCGATGTGACTCCAGATATCATAAGCAAATTAAATTAGTTTTTTATTATTTTTGAAAATATTCTCATTTTCCGTTAATCAGTTATTATTTGCTGAGTTACAAAAGAATTATAATTCCTGTTTCCCCACATGAGTGTGTGGGAAGCAGCGGCAGCAAGTTCGCGCTGCGTCGCCATGATTATTACTTCAAACGTGTCGCTCGTACTTGGGAGCGCACTTAAAATACATAGCAACAATGATGTTGTAGTGCTGTCATCGCTGCTGTTCAAACTTGGGCGCGGTGACGTGCATAGTACTGCCCCTTCTTTCCGCTTGAAAGGTGCAGAGTAATTTAATTACCCTCAGCCGAGCTCAAAGAAATAAACTTAAATTATGGTGATGTGTGAACAGAACGTATGTTTTCTGTCGCGAGTAGTGATAAAATTTCGGGAAAAACATTGACTGCTGTACGAGGTGCGAGTTGCAGTTGAGGAAATGATCTTGCATTATGGTGCTATATCCCCTCAAAAGGCATAGGATAGGCGGTAAGGTTAGGCTACTTAGGTTTGTCTGTCCTATGCT
>VOMN01073671.1:0-45192 GCA_014899125.1 Orchestia grillus | reverse complement strand
AACGTCCATCTTCTGAGGTAAATTGTTACATCAACTTGGTTAGTTTATTCAGTACCCAAGTGTTCGTACTATTATGAAGAGTGCAAAAGCTTGTGAAAGGTGTTATTTATATTTAACCTTTTTGAGATTTTTAACAAGTTATCTTACCAAGTAAATTGCAAGTTCTTTCTAAGTATTCAGAATGACGAAAAGAAAAACAGTTAAAAAAGTATTGAATATTTGAGGTATCTACGAGCATGTTACGAAATTGAAATCAATATCTTTTCATGTTTTATGAGTTTAATTTCATGAATATACTGAAAACATCTTCTTAGCTTTGGATCAGTTTTCGTCTCCCTTTGTGTAGTGTTGTTTGGGTGAATATTTGCACTGTTTGGCCGGCCCTTGAGTTTTTTCTCGCTCCCCTTTCCTCATATCTGAAGAACGCATCATTTGTTTCTATCAAAGCTTAAAAGCCAGTTTTTAAAATTTTCTGATGCGAGCTTTCAAATAAGAAACTCGCTGGAGACGAAGGTTGTATTTAATGGTTAAGTGTACAACCAAGTACATGCGATTTTTATCGTATAAATTGATTCTTACCGATTCTGATCGTATGAATCGATTCTTTGCAATTCTTATCATATGAATCTAATTCTCAGCCATTCTCATCTGATAAATCTGATCTCTGACAATTCTTATTTATAAATACATAGCGATCCCTATCTTGAATTTAAATTTCAAATTAGTAACTTACGATAAGGGCTTGTCTTCATGTCCGCCTGAAAATAAACTAAGATGTGTTACCTGAATGTGATGACCGAGTATCCAAAATATATTTACGGGTGTTTTTCACCTATTCCTATAGCGAGCAAAGCGGAAGATATCCGCTTTGCCTTCATTTGCATTGCTATAAGTT
This sequence comes from Orchestia grillus, assembly GCA_014899125.1. Taxonomy (NCBI): domain Eukaryota; kingdom Metazoa; phylum Arthropoda; class Malacostraca; order Amphipoda; family Talitridae; genus Orchestia; species Orchestia grillus. The sequence goes on along the minus strand of VOMN01073671.1, from coordinate 44,297 downwards.
CTAGAACTGCGCTGTCGGTTTGTTTCTAATGAGGGTTTTGTTGTTAGGTCGACCTTCCATTTAATTTCGTCTCACCATTTTTATTTCGTCTCATGAGGCAGCAGATATCTACTGGTCTTGTGACTACGAGTACACTTTTATTTTTCTATTTGCCGCCATTTTAGAACGTGTTAAGAACATTTATGTGAAGTGAGCATAGTTGCCGAGGAAAGGATGTTATGTATTTTGTTCCAGATTTGCTGTTACTGGTGCTGTGAAATTTCATTGATACAATATGAATCTTTTATCATTACAGTTAACGTTCTTTATGTCGATTTAATTCTTCATTTCGTTCCTGAAAATTATGCTTTGTGTTGATAGCATTCTGATTGTCTTTCGTTAATCTTATCTTAAATTATTTCCGAACACATTGATTTCAACATACGCAACAGTTGTTGTTTATCACAAGAAAACCATTCAAATTAACGTGAAAGTAAAGTGTGTGTGAAAGCTTATTGCATGCGCACCGTACCTACACTATTGCATTACATGATGTGACGTGCCAAAGGAGCTTATAATGAAGCTATATTAGGAGGGAGAGTGTCGCGTGACGCCCCTCTGTATTTCCATACTCCATTGGCTTCTCCCTTGAGTCGTCCTCCGTCGTGTATCTGTTCATTTGGTGTTCCAACGCTGCTGTCCTTGGTCGAGCAGCTCAGAAAAAGAGCATATGGTATCTCACCGAGACGCTAGGAAAGAGTCGTTCGCGCAGTCGAACAGGAATTCTTATATGTGTTCGAGCAATAATTTCTTAGCACTCATATGAATGCTAATTTTAGGGGATTGCTTACGTTTTTGGAGTAAACCTGATGCCAAAAATCGAGGAGAGCTTATATAGTTATGTACTCCAGTACATGAAATGTGCATTTCTATTTGCAACCAAGTAACTGTTGTCACTTGGACGGTACTGATACCCAAGCAATATTCGAGGCATATGATCTTTGTCTGCTTGCAAAATTCGATAGACTTGGCTACTGACTCGTGCTGCGCTATTCTGTTGTGAGTTTCTCCTTTGTAAACGTATCTTCAGTTTTCTTTTTCCCTACCTTTTTTTCTCACATTGTCAATGCATTTCATGTTCCTGGCTTTCTACTCCCTGTTTAAATGATGGTTACTCTTCCTGTATCACTCTACCACCTGCAGCGAGCTCTGCAGTCAATCAATGCACATAATGCCATTTTAATTAAGTCTTCACTAAACATCACGCCAAAAATCGCTTCAATTTATTAGAAATTAGTTAAGGCACTTGTATAGTAATTGATGACATTAGACAGCATTAAGGGAAATTATACATTTATTTTTGAATAAAAGTCTTATTACAAGTCATTGTGAGTTTTTAAACTATTCCAATAATTTCATGGCGAGACGTGCTACGTAATTTGGAATGACAAGCTGTACAAGCGCTCCCCTCACTCAATTCTGTGCGAACTAACTCGAGGGACGCGATGGCCAGTTTTGATACCAGGTTCCGCAAAAGGGGCCTTCCGCCTCCTGATTTGCCGCTACGAGGGGATGTGCCTTCTCTCTTAGATCTGCGTGTCGTGTGCCAACTTGACAGCGCTTGTATTTACGAATGGCTCTATGTATTTTGTAGCCGAAATTAGTGACCTGAACTTGTTCACTTTTTTATGTATGTACAGGAAGTAACGCCACGAGGTTTTATGTAGTGGCGACGTCTCGATATGGCAGTATTTGTGACTGAGGATTTCAATGGCCGGCATAGTTTTTTTCACCGAATTCTCAGTTTTACCTGAACAGGAATTGTGAAATGGCATCATTTGAAGACTTGGTTCCTAATACTAATCGTAAAAAATGTCAATTTAACGCATGAATTCATAGAACAAATTATTTTTTTCGTTATCGCTTAAACTTTCATTTATTCTATACACAGCGCACATTTCAGTACGTGATTCGACACCAGCTTGCTCTAGCAAAGAGTTACTTCTTTTGTATTAACTACATTGATTGATGGAAACCATCTCAGTAATGACTACAGTGATTACGAAACGAACTGTCGAGCGCCATAGCCTTGTATGAAGAAAAAATGACTTGATTTCGTCTTTTTTTTATTAATCAACTTCCCCTCCCCCCCAACGGACTTCAAAGCAGTTCATTATTCTCTCTTTTCATAGTGTAATCAATATTGCTCACATGGCTTCTGTTCGCCTCCATCACTTTAATGAAACTTTAGCTCGGACAATTGATCTCCTACACCTTTTCCTAGGATCGATTTTCTCATCAAATCAGCACAAATCGATGACACTCAGAGCGACATTGAGTGTTGACGTACATTCACAATAACTTTGTGCCGGTCAATCACTGCTTATTTGAGTTACGCAGGCAAAGAGCGCAGGTTCATTTGGGTTGTTTGTATTAAGTGGAAATGCGACATCAGATAGAAAGGAAGAAGAAATTTTTCATGCAATTCAGTAGTTCTTATCCGTTCATTAGAGTACCATACGCGAGTAGTCTTTTTAGAGTCGTGGATATAAGGTAAAAATTTTTTACTGTTAGTCTGTTACATATTCCTCTTACAACCTTCAAATGCAAAACAAGAAATAAAACTGAATACCATGATACATAAATGTAAATTTGAAAATATTATTCAAGGAATCAAATTGTTCCTCTCGATCAGTAGAATTATAACTGAGAAAAACTCAGTTATAATGGATGGATTCAGCTGTTACGTTTGGCAATGGCAATTTTTGCTTCAAATGAAGTCCAGTAAGAGAGAGAAAGAAGAAGCAAATGCGAGCGTTAGAGCTAAGTCACGCTGACAGTCTAAGAGAGCAGTTTTGTAGTCAACGCCAAATAATGGCAAATTAGAATTGTCTGGGCTCTTCTCTTTAACAAGCTTGCTATTGTGTACGTTTACTCTTCTAGTAAGTGGACTTCGATGTTCTAGAACTGTGTTCTACGGTTCAACACATATATTCCGCCGGACCTAGCATTTGCTTGCAAGCTGCTGTGTTTCATTTCGTTACTTGAAATTATATTACGGAATAAAGCTGAGTTTTTATGAACGTGAAAAACGATCTTTTTTTTACTTAGTACGTCCGTACTCGTTGGTAACATAAGTTTAATCATAATTGTAGTTGTGAAGATGACATGAGAAACGTAATAATTTCTGAAAATGTTTTCATATTAGATACTTAGTAACCACGTGGGAAATTTATATAATTGTTCAAATATTACTGTTATTAGTTAAACTATTCGTAATTTTTTCGGAAGTATTTGTGAGCATGTGTTTATGCTAACCCTAGTGCATCATTTTCCCTTCTTTTTCGTAGAAAAAGAATTGCGTAAACAATCATCTTCTCGTGTGCAAAGCTATCACAGCTCGCATGCCAGCTGCAGTCATGTATCCATTTCCTTACTTTTAAAATATATTCCAAACAAAAACTATTTTTAAGATAGTGCTCTTCATTTCGAGTAATTCTGTGCGGAAAAATTCCCGGACTTGGTCCGGAAACGAATCTACGCATGTCCTCCTCTACGTAATTTCCGTTTTGTCTCTCTACTGCCGCTTCTACGGGAGTCGGGGTTTCCGCACATTTGTGTCTGTTAGCCCAATCTTGACTGCTTAATTTATGCCTTGGGCAACACTTCTGAGAACTCTCTGAGAACGTCTGTCAGATCTTGTGCGTGTGTTTTTGGTAAAGTTTATGGTCTGTCGAAAATAAAGCGCCAGACTCGTTTGCTAATGCGGTCACTTGTTATTTGCCACGGCACACTCGTAACCTTTTTGTGTTTTAGCTATGCATGGCGATTGGCTTCTGTACCGCTGGCCTTGTTTGTTAGTAGACTTATGTTGGCCCATTCAGAATAATTAAATAATTCAGCAGTGTAGAATGCTGATATTTTTCAACTGCTACACACGATGTACGCGAAACTAAATATCGGTTACTCTTTCAACTTCATATCTTGTCTACAATTTCTTGAAGTGACAGTGAACTTGACAAAATCGAAGTTACCTTCTAGTTGTGCAGCATATCGGGCGCTTGATAAGCTGTTGTTAATAATTTACTGGCGTTGAACTTACAGTAAACTGGTATACAAGGTTGTCACTTTTCTTCCTGACTGCGATCCGTGTTCGATCACGGTTTTACAAGATGCAATCTAAAAACTTGTTTGCTCCGAGTCTACTGTCTTCGTGTTAGATCTTTTATGCTCCAGTGCCTGCTAGACAATAGATTCGTGATTCTCAGCACGACAATAATTTTTGATCTCTGTGTTTCTTATACTTCAACGGAGTTCATGAGAGCATCTCTGTGGTGACTCAATTTTATCCGTGCTACTAATTCATGCTCATATTTTTTAAAGGGATCGCCAAATCTGGTTCTCTCATAAAGCCCCGTCTGCAAAAAAACAGAGGTATGATTATACCAGTTTGACTTGTACGTGCGGTTTCTCATGCATATTCTCATTTCCTTCATGTTACTTTGGTCTGGGCTATCTGATACTTCGTGATCGGGAGAGACCTGTGACCATTTCTCAGCCTCGGCGCCACATCGGTACCCAGATAGAGATTTTACTGCATTATTATGCATGAAGTTACTGCAGATTTGTGGGAGATAGTGAGCCATGTGCCGGGCGGCGGAGAGGGGAGTTTAGATTAGCATAACAATGATGGCCCCTTGCGAGGAAATCCGCAGCCAAGTCTTTCCCAGCTACCTGAGGGTCTTTTTTGATGACTCGTCTTGAAAGAAACTGCCTATTGTGCCTTCGGGAAACTGTCTGCCAGTCACCGCTTGCTCGCTCTCTTCTACGACTTGTAAGGAGCTTCATGAATGGCTTTTTATTACACGTCACTTTCACGAGGAATGAAACACGCTATTCTGTGCCGTTTTTTAGTAATAAAACGTCAAGATAATAGCTTAATCTGCTGTACGATCTAGTTGTTTCGGTCTTAAAATTACTAGTTCGTGGTGCATTAGTTTGTCTGTGTTTGCTTTCAGCTACTGACTTGCCATTTCTCGTGCGTATTTCGACTGATGGAATTTTGCCCTTCGCGTTTTACATTTTATAATTTTCTCGTTTATCTTTCTTGCGAGATGGATAAACATGGATTACTGAAAAAAAAACTACTTTCTTTCGTTTTCTGATGGTCTTCTTCACTCTAGATTTCGAGGTCCCCCACGAGGGGATTTTGGGTGTTGTCCTGGTTGGGGCGCCGAGCTGTGAGGCCTTGTTACGCATTCATAGCCCCGAGCTGCAACAGATGGTACTCAAGGAAGATGGGGTGCTGGGTGCTGTTCTGCACACACAATGCTGAACTAGATTTGCTGAACTAGATTTATTTTTATTTTGGCACTTTCTTAAAGCAATTTTGGTTACGATATCGGAATTTTATCTCTTCGTGTTCTATCTTGCTATTTGGTTAAATGAAAACCAGTTTATTCAGCTGCAAATTATCTCTAATTAAAAATTGTGTAGAGCTTATGAGTAGAACTTTTTACCGAAAGAGCCACCCAGGGAGCATAGGATAGGCTATAGGCAATTAGGTTAGAGGTTTGCCTATCCTATGATATGGGGGCCTAGCGCACCCTGGGACGTACTGTTAGGCTAGCTCAGCTATAGATAAGCGTCCGGGACTTGATCTGTCGTGCTCATTTTACTTCTTTCCGTTTTCATTCCTTCTTCGCTGATTATTCTTTATTTTTTTCCTCTTCCTTCTTACCTTGCTGTTTCTATGCGCAGGGGATGTTGTGTTGGAACACACTGTATCCATGGGTTCCTCGTTCTCCTAAGTCCATACTAAACGGTCCCTACTCTCTCGATGCGAGACAGTCCGAGTAACTGAAGCGCTGCTTTCCTTATTACTACTACTACTACTTTTACTATTTAACGACGCAAGAAAGGTTTTGTATGCGAGACGTCCTGAAAGCCTAATTGGCAAAATTCTCCTTCATTTTTGGCTTCATTTCTCCTACAGCTTGCAATCGGTTCTTCTAGAAACATACTTGATTTGCTATTGTACAAAAGCTTTTCCTTCACTATCCAAATATTTTACATAACTTTACTTGGCGTTTCCCAAGAATTCAAGGCTACCGACTTACGCTCATATTTGTTCTAATGGCTGTTTACTAGAAAATAATGAAAAAACACGTATTGTTCATATTATGTTGACATATTCTGTTATACAACCGTCTCGAAGTTCTTGAATATTCTTACTGGAATTGGTGGTTTAGGTAGGCTCACAATTCCTCATACATCTTCGTATGAGCAATAGGTTTTGATAATACTTTATTTTTTTCGAATTTTATTTTCAAGTTATTCAATGTTGCATTAGAGTTTTCACGTGAAAAATTCTGTAATAGAGCTATTATGCTCTGGATTCAATACGAGGGCCTTCGAATATACAACGAGAACTTCATGAGAAGCCTGTGCATTGCAACTACTCTATGGTCGACACTCGATTATGAATTTGTACTTTGTAAAACTAACGATGTTCACTATAACAACGTCAATTTCTGCGGTTTTCACGAATTCCCGTCCGAAATTTGTTGAAAAAAGACGTCTTTCAGTAGTCTGAAGCACGAAAATATTAAACCTGCAACCGACTAACATGAATGAAATATCACTTTAACCTTCTTATAGCCCAAAGATTATTTTACGCACGCGTGAAAGATTTTAAAATTTTTCTCATGGCACATTTTGCATTATGCACCAACATTCCATTCGTATGTAATGTCTCGGAACACGACATCCCCCAGTTATCTAGTTGCTCGTGTTGCCAAGGCTGAACCAGCGCTTTAGAAGCTCAGGTCTCCTGGCAGGCATCAAGTTGAAGTCAAATTACGAACTTTAGTCGCTGTTCTAACGAAGTTTGCGGAGAGCGCTCGGGCGCCTGAATTAAATGTTTTCGGAAGTCTACGAGGCGCCAGCTTAATGCACCAGCTGTAATTTTGCAACCCGTACCAGCTGCGATGAAAATTATGGGTTTCCCTCGTAATTTAGCTAAACATGATTTTTCATATTCGTTGTAGACAAATGTTTCCGTATATAAGTGCATTCGATCGGAAGCGTTTAGTTGATATCATTATTCTTACCGTTATGGTTTCTGACAGCTCGGCCGCCATCAATTTCACAAAACGCTAGAAATGTATCGAGAATAATCGCATAAGCTATTTAACTTGGGTTCTAAATACGACGAGAAAGCGTTGCCCAGTTGTAAACTACTCCTTTACGTACCGCGTACGATTATTTGGAAAATCATGCTAAAAATTCGTTAGTCGGAGTGAAAAGAGATAGCAAACATGGAAAAACTGTGCTTTCAAACTTCTTAGAACTTGAGTGTCACCCAATTCCCATTTGCATTTTTTAGCACCTTTTGTTTCGTTGACATGTCTAACGATGAAACTTACTAGTGTTACGGTGTATAGGCGTTGCTATGAGGCTGAAGATTGCATGCCTGTTTAAAACGAATTGTAGAATACGGAATTGGTGCGCCTCTTGCTCGTCCTTTAATGTACCCGCCTGTGCCTGCTGATGGTCTGTTGGATTTGTTTACATAGTAAACCTTGAAAAGCTCATCGAAAGTAAACCACTGGCTCTTATTTTCATAAAATCAACTTTCTGATGCTTGATAGAACTCCCTGTGATTTACTTCGGGCAACAGACAAATTTACTGCAATAGGGTTTGAGAGCGGCCATTTCTAAATGACCTTGGAGTCGAATATATCTGAACGCTTGCATTTCTGAACGCTCCGTGATTAAACTAAATCTTCTGTATTGAAAATAATTGTCGTTAATTTTCAGTTTGTTGGTATGAAATTGCTGGTTTTCTCTTATCGTCGAGCTACCCGTTTGCCGTACGAATTCACTTGCGGGACACTTTGTCGACTGTTTCACGTCAAGTGAACACACTTCTGTTGCAAAAAGCCCAAAGCTTCTCGTATGAGAGTGCTGCATCTTTCCAATACTTTTAATACGTACTTAGAAATAGCACCGTGGATCTCCATAACAACTAATATCCATGATTGACCTTTTTGTCGCTACACTTCCTCGGTTGTTGTTCGTTTCAAGACTTGTAGGCTTCGTTGTCCGCTGACATGTCGTTTTTATGCTACGTGTTCTTCATTTGTGGAAGCGAGAGTTGTCGAAGGTTTTTGTGCACGGTGCTCGACAGTTGCTAATGTTTCGTAACCGCCTCGTGCGTCTGTCCTTTTACGTCATGCACCTGCGCTCGTGAATAATGAAGGCCTGCTGCTTGGGTGCCATCTGGAGTCAGAGATTGGAAGTTTTTCTTCTTGTTCGTTATTCGTATTTTCTCTGAATCGCAATTTACAGCTCAAGTGTGTTTTCTGAGACTACGCGATTATGCTGCATTTTTTCAGAGCTTTGTTTATGTTGGGGAAAAACTTCAGGGTTGTATTTTGCGGTTGATTATTTCCTTAAATACCATATGTTTTCCAGTGAAGAATGACAGGTAAGCGAGGAGTTAGGTTTTTGTGTACAGGGATTTATGACGTTTGTCCTTCAGATAAAATTATATACACGAGCGGAATGTTTTTGTCTTTGTTCTCCATGTACACGAGCGGAATGTTTTTGCCTATGCTTTACATATACACGAGCGGAATGTTTTTGCCTTTGCTTTTAAACTTCAATATTTAATCAAATTTTAATCTTTATTCGAGTGCGATTTTATTGAACTCACGACGCCGTTCAGAAATAAAATATTTTTATAAGCCAATAACTGCGATATGGCTTCACGTTAATCTCGTAAATTGAACTCGTAAGTGCAACATATCAGATGAAAAATTTAGAACAAAATTATGTTATTCTAATGTACGAAAGCAAAGCGAGAAATTAGCACTATGGAAAAAGTGCACATAATTAACCCTCCACCTGAGGGCCCTTGCTATCCAAACCCATGTTTGGGGTATTTTTGAATTGCGACGCGACCCCTTTCACCGTGTGAATGACCACTCCGTCATTGGTCGGTTACGGATGGGGATGTACAGCGTAGGCGGCCGAAGCACGGCCTTGGCGCCCAGTGCTTTCACTCTCGCACCTCAATTTGGTTTGGTCATGGAACTTCTCTGACCAGGCAGACGGTGGGCGGTGTGCATTGCACTCCACCTCTTTCATTAACTCTTAACCTTTACACGTCGACATACCTGCCTGCTCACCTCGCCATTTAACGCCTAATGGCGAACGTTATGCACACACTTCATCACAACACTCATGTGATGACAGCAGCCACCTCGATATTCACCGCAAATAAGTCAGTGTCGTGAACGATTTGACTCGTGCTCTATCATGAGCTCGATATCAATCCTTGCGGAGGATAGTGCAAAGGCAGTAAATACCTATCTGATGTACATGTTTTTGTTATGAAATGGGGATTAGAAATATTTCATTTTCTTGTTCGGCCAGTTAATTATATGTCTCCAATTTAAAAGGCCATGGATAAACAACGGTTGTGTACTACAGAAGTAAAGTAATTCTTGGTAGGCTTTAGGGTGGAGAGTAAATCCCTGATTCGGACGCAAAGCGAGGCAATGTTGAGTATGTCTATTGTAGTGGAAGCAACACGAGATTTTCCATTACGCTTCCAAGATGGTCACAGTGCTCTGGAAATACTTAATTTTACGCATTTCCCTTCTTCGTAAACTGATAAAGTACACTCGTTTAATTGTTTCAGCTCTGTTATTTAATCGTATTAGTCTCGATAAAGCATAGACGTTAAATTTTCTAGCCTGTCGCTTTATAGTTTCTGCATTTAGTATTTTATACCTTATATTTCTACAAAATTGAAACTTCAAAAAAGGGGAAAATTAATCGATAGTAAATTTTGAAGTTGAAACTTTGCGAGATATTTTATTTGTATGGCAAAAGTAAAAGACGTAGATACCTTTTTTATTAAAGTTATGATGAAGTTTTGTGAAATACTTTTGAAATTTCTTCTAGTTTAAGAAAAATTCTCCGGTTTTTCTGAACTTTACGTAGTGTTTGCTTCAACACCCTATAGCAGCCCAGCCTGCTCCGCTAAGCAACCAGTTTAAAAATTCTCAAGTGCGGTAGAGCCACACTTGTATTAGGAGCTGTGATAAAAAGCAGTTATACCCCAAGGGAGACATTGAAAAAGATTGTTCCTCAAGCGAATCTCGAGTTAGCGCTTTAGAGAAGTGTGGTGGTGTTATTTAGCATTCAAAAAGAAGAGGGAGGATAGTGATGGCACGTGGGGTCGTGAGTTATCATAAATTATTCTACATTTTGTATTCTTTTCCCCATTCCTATGCGTTTCTAAGAATAAGCCAATGTACCAAGTGAAAAATTATTGGTGTATTTAATTGAATGGTATTTTGGTTCTTGTGTTTCCTCATGGAGCAGAGCAACACAGTGATCAACTGACCATGTATAAATGTTACTCAAAATGTTTTTCAGTTTTTAGTTTATTTTCAGTGTTCAGTGCAATCATTGAAGAATTAAGCTGCACGTTTAATCATTTTGTATGCCTATCTTGATTAGTTATTACTTGCCGCGGTTCGTTTCGACTCAGGTTGTAAAGTAACTTTGTTAATAATTCTCCCAAAGATAATTTTAAATGTGAGCACTTTTTTTATCTCCAACATGCTCTTAACTTACCATCGTAATTCTCTGTGTAGCACTTGAAATTGTTCATTTTAAGTTAAATCTTAAAATCAAAGGAACATGAGACTGCGGGCGTACCTAAGGCGAATTTATTGATGAAAACTTTTCAGAGGTTGAAATCGAGTTCTGCATTTTGTTACAGAATTATAAGCTCGGTGAACAGCTTGTGTAGTAAGGTTAGAATGTGTGATCTTAAGCTATAAATTTCTATGTTCACTTGACGCAACTAACCACATTCATGACCAGGAAAGCATGAGGCAAATGGCACTTGGAGCCGTAAGACCATTCTATGGGACCAGCCTTGCAATTTGTGTAGTTTTAATGGACTAGTTCTTGCTGATAACATTTGCACTTGTCAGAAGAACTTGGCGCGAGTGTGTCTTATCGCGTTGTGCGAGCCCTGTCCTTCGTGTCCATTAAATGCAGCTTTGATAAATAGCTGCATTACCGTGTTCAGAGACTCGTTTTTAACCGTCTCGTAGAAGTGTAGTTGTAGTTGTTTAGATGTTGTCAGTATCACTAGTAACGTTCACTATGTTAGTTTCAGGCCATGTAATGTACTTCAGAATATTATTACACTGTGAAAACTTCGTTAATATTTACACAGCTCAGGCTGTGCATACTTTAACAACTTGGGTTCTATTTAATTGTTCATATCTCTCATCCAAAAGTGAAAACATGATTTCTGAACAGGAAATGATCTATTCAAAGTTCTTGCTCAAATTAGATAGTTGATTTTGTATCCTTATTCGGAATGTAAGTAAAAGTATCTATTAGATACTTTTCAATAAAAGTATCTCTACTTAATCTTAAGTGAACGAGTAATACAATGCAAATCTAAGCTTTGTACGGAAAATAACGAAAATTTTCATGTCAGTTTTATTGAAATAACTCGATTAGAAATTTAATTCCTTGTAAATGTAATTCAAATTTCAAGGGACGTGTAAAGAATAACGCTCACATTTCAACGCTTGCTTATTTGAGCACCCCTTAATTATGCCTGGAAGCGACCTGAACCGCTTTTGTCATCACCGCCACTTCCCCGCCAGGGCCACCAGGGTGAGCCTGAGAAAGGATCCAATTGAAGCTATTTATCTTTCTTCGCTGATTGTTTGGTCTCAGGCGGCGCTAAGTCCTGGTATTACTGGCGGCAATAACGAGAGAGGGGCCTCCAGGGAGGACCCTCCGAGTGCCTTTCTGCCTCAGCAATCGGTCGCTGAGAGAAGTCCTTCATTCATTTCCAATCATCGGAACTGTTAAGGAAACAGGTTTCATTGTGCTCTTTCATGTAGAATTGAAGCTTTCTGGTGCTATTTTACAGTATTCTCATTAGTTAGGCTACAGCTCCCTAGCCTCAGCAAAGACAATCTCAAGAGAGCAAAAAGAAGGGACTATTTTGCATGGACTTTAGAAAAACGTGGAATCTACGCACAAGTGTGTTTCCGCACAAAATTACCTGCGCATAGAAATAGTAAGCTAAGGAAGAAGAGATAAAGAATAATCAGCAAAGAAGGCATGAAAATGAAAAGCAATGCGGGCCCGAAAGATAGAAATCCAAAAGCCTAGCTATAACTGAGGTAACCGACCAATGTCCCCTTGGGGACGCTATAGGATAGACAAACCTATAGGAAAGACAAACCTAACTAAACCATATTGCCTATGCTATGACTCCTGAGGAGGTGTTATTTTACAACGCTGAAACACAACATAAAATATTTATGGATGGTATAACAAATTTTTCACAGTTCTTGTTTTCTTCTAGTTCATTGAAACATGCGGTTTCGATGAGTTCGGGTCGTTAACGGCAACTGGATGTCGCTTAAATCCATACTCATGCATGTCAGCTTGTATCCATGTGTAGCTATAGCGAATCTTGTTATGGGTATATATGCCTGTTAGCGCAGTTTTCGGTGCGTGAGAAGGTTGTAATCACCCCGAGCGAAATGCAACCGATAAAAGTTCGCCTCCTGGCGATTATACTTGAGGCATGAGATCAGCTTTCGCACGCGCTTTATATACAGTACAGCAACCGTTCCTCGCTGGTACTTGACCTTACTCGCATTCAACCTTTCGAGGGAAACTAGTTTCTCTAGCACTGTGACCGCTATTCACCATACAGGAAAAATTTCCGTCGTCAAATATCTCCATCTCCGTTGTGAATGTGAAAATAGAGGGTTTTGTTTTCACAGATTTGGTTATCCTATTAATTTTTCTTCTAATGTAAACTGCTCTTGGTAATAGAATTGCCAAGCAGATATTGTCTATTGTCTCGCTAGCAAATTTTTCGAATATTTATGTATCGATTACGTTTTCCTATTTTGAGCAAAGTTAGGGACTTTTTCAATAAGTCAAATGAATGCAGTGAGAAAATTCAAAATATACTCCTATGTTTTCTGAAATACGTTCAGCCTGAGATTTTGGTTCTTTTTTATGTCTTATTCGTGGATATCTTGTTTTTTAAACGTATGGAGCAATGAGTTTCCTGCCTAAACGTAAGGTGGTCATGGTGCAGTTTATATGCTGTCTTCCCTTTAAGATTTCGGCATGGTGATCTGGTGCCTGGCGATGTTCCAGCTGCTGATCGCCGAGCCAATTCCTGGAACGCGCAGCTCTACCAGGGAGATCGTATCGAGCAAGGCTTGCCGTTGTGGTTCCTTGACTGCATGTAGTCGCAGTCGTAATCTTAGGATGAAATGGCTACAGCAGCTGAAACTATAGAGGAAAAAATCCAACGCTTTCAAGGCGATGTGGCGTGAATAAATTGTCTTCAACCTTTAAGTTAATGACATTTTGGTTGATAAAATAGTTTTCCAAATTTGTTCGATTCAAAACAATGACTCCATGAGATTCTATGATGCAATAGGACAATTTATCCAAAGCGCTTGCAACGTGATGAAGGCACGTTGCAATTCCCATTGGGTAAAGCCATGATACTGTTCTTGCTCCAGTGCAGACGTTATTGAACTAATGAGCGAGGACGCAAAAACTGCCTTGGTGTGTCCCTGGAGCCTCTGTTCTGTTACGCGCGGCTCCTCTTTTGGATGCCATGTGTCCTTCAAAGAGAAGTTTCTTGGTTTGTGTGATCCCAAATTGCCATGAAAGAATGCGCGTCAAGGTATTTTCCTAAAAGCTTATGACGAATCCTTGAATCATTGTGATGCAGCTGAATCTTATATTGAAAGTGAAGTTGTCACTTCCATCTTGACGCTGTTTGTTTATTGCGTTGAGCTTCCAAAAACTTCTCGCGGGTTTCAACCCTAATTAACGGTTCCATCGAGGCTCGTGCCTAATTTCAGACTTGCTCGCTTATCTTCTTTTGAAAGATTATAATTATCCAGCAGGCACTTTCACTTCCAGAAAACATGTATGCGCAGTGTTCTCTTTGAGGTAATCGTGAATGTGAGAAGGCTTACGTCATGGAGTGTCGCATTCTCGAATAGGTCTTTCAACAGTTACTGTTAATGTAGAATGTTCTCATTCGATAGTTGACGCGCTGGAAATGATAAATAAATTTGAAATGTTAATTGTTAAAACTTGAGAGTTGAAAATATTAAGTAATAGCATATACTTTTTGTTAGGTTAGGTGAATTACATATCGCTGGTCTAATGCGTACCTTCAATGCTTATTTTATTCGCTTAGTAAACTTGGTGCCACTGCTTCGTAAAATTCAGGCCATGTTCACTTCTGCGTGTTGAAAATAGTAAAGAAAATACTTGTTAGAAAATGTCCTAAAAGTATTCTTCTGGTAGTCTGTGAATATTTTTTTTACAACTTTCTTTAACAATCTATGTTAATATTGGATTTACCAATAATTAGTTTATTTTGTACCCTTGCCTGCTAATCTTTTTTTTTCAAAATTACCCTCTCTTGTTCTTTGAAGTCGGAACTATTTTTTGGAAGTTTATTGGGAAAATTGTTTAATATTGAAAATGTAATTCTGGTTGATCGTGAAAAATCAACAAAAATGAATTACTCCAGCATTTCAATGAGCCAATGTGAGCTGATTGAACAAGTTGCAGAAATTAACTAAGGTAAAAAGCATTTGCAATTTGCTTAGGGTTCCCAATAAATATTAGCTTCAACAATATCTCAATCATTGTTGAAGGGTGTAAATTGCAGTTGGAGTACCTCGTGGAAATTCAACATGGAAGTACCGCACTGTTACGGCGTAGGCTACCCTCTGGTGTCATTAATTGTGGTCTAAAGGTGCTTTATTTGTGCCCCTGATTTGATCTTAAGATTTCAACACTTCTGATAAAATCGCGAGGTATGTGAATGAAACGTTTGTAATTGAAATCTAAATGACTTGTTATTTCCTTACCCCGAGCTTACATTTTCTTGTCGTTCTCGAGACCGAAGGTGGAGAGAGTTGTTTGCTGCTAAGTACGGCTTATACTTACTTGCGAAGAAGTGCAGTTCGCCACCTAAAAAAGAAATGAAAATTACATCGTGCTCTTTTTACCACCACCGCCATCGTACGCCGAGATCGAGCTCGCTAGCGATATCGCGCTCGCACGTGCTGACCCGCGACACTGTTGTCTGCGATGCGCTCCACAAGTTTGCGATTCGGTCGTCAGTTCACGTGTGCAAATCACCGGCAAAATGTGATGTTGTCTCGTCGTTTTGTACGTTTTCTCGATTTTTCCCCAGAGACGATTATGAAACTGTAGTACATTTTATAAAGAATTCGCTTATTTTCTCGTTTGATTTAATTATGTTTTGGCATGAGCGTATTGAAGTCACTTCGCTTTATCTTCTAATTGTGCAGGTCAGAGGTTTAACTTGCTCCAGGGTTTTTATGAATTTCTAGATTGTATTTTCCACTTTTTAATGTATCCGCGATGACGCATGAGATTCCTACAGTATTGCGTTCTTCTAAGTACTTTAATGTCCAACAAAATTGAATTTTGCCGTTAGCTTCTGTTTTGTTTCAAAATGCAACAAGTCGTTCATCATCCATTTAAATGTGAGCTTCATTTTAGCATATTTATTACGTTAAAGTAGAAACTAATGAGTTCAATTGATGTTTCTCAGTGAAATATTTCGAAACGCCACTTATTTCGATTAGTGCATGGTAAGAAGTGTTCCATTCAATTAAAGCATGGGCAGGCAACTGCACTTTCACTTGTAGAGGAAACTAACACATATTGTACACAAGTGAAAGTACGATTACAGCAGTTTCATTTTATTTCTGTGATGCTTTCATTGACGAAACATCTCATGCGCATTCTTTATAAAAGTCTGTGTTAAATCTAACTTGAACTAAGTATTGAAAGCGCAAGTGCTTGTTTTATGTCCATCACACGCCACAGTTGACTCACGTCTTCTCTGCAGAGCCACGAAGTGCGCCGCAAATTTTCATTTTGCTTCTCATCCCGCTAACTATTAGCTCCTGCTCGTCCATAAAACTGCAATCAAGCGATCTGTTACAGAACTCTTCCGTCGTTCTGGCTCGCTTGGAAGCTCCATCGTAACGGGCTCCGGTTTTGGGAGGGGGTGCGTGTGTGGTTCCTGCAAACTGAAATTTCTGAATGATCGTGAAACGCTTCGCTCATACGCACTAAACTTTCGAGCTTTTATGTCATACCAAAGTTTACGTTATGGAATGCATATGTGTTCAAATTCATTTAAAAATACCCCCGTTTGTTTTAAATAGTGGTGTAATGGGGCTTTCTGTAACACTTTACCTAAATTTGGCGATGAATTTTCTCCTTTCAATTTCTTTTCGGGTGTGTCAATCAAAGTCGAGGTTTGAATTCAACGCTCTGGTTCGTATATAGCTGCATACGGTTTTTCATCGATATGGATGAATGTTGGAAAGATTAATTTGAGATTAGTTTAATTACATGCCTTGTTTTATTTATTTATATTGTATATGCCTGCTTACTAGGGAATTTGTTACTAAACCTTTTCCAATTTTTTATAAGTGTATTGAATGTTATGCATGTAAATAATAAAATGATTTTTACATTTTAAAAGTGTAGAACAAATGAGAGAATACTAAAGTTTTGGCTTTTAATTTTGCTGTCTACCATTTGGCGAATAGTTGGACTCGTCCCTGGTTCTTCTCTTGCCCTCTCTGATCGTGGAAAGAACAGCAGTAGTGAGAGTTAGTAAAATATTGTAATTTACTGGAATCGCCACTGCTCAGCTCCTGTCTAATTACATTTGTATGTACATACGCTGGTGCAGGATGTCTAACAGGGCTTGATGGTAGCATGTTTACCCTACAAGCTCATACTTCCACTGCTGAATTACGACCTCCAAAAATACAGGGCATTCCTTAAAGGATAGCAAATTTGAAAGTTAATTAATTGAAAGGAATTTTAAGAACATTTATATTCTGCATATTTCTTATGAGAAATATCTCTCATTTAAGTTCTAACACAATGTCGGCTACACGTCTACCGTGTGCTGAGTGTCTCTACACATTTATAAGCTCCTCCAAATTTCTGCTAACTCTGCCACAAATCCGTTGCTTCAGTATCCAAAATAAAGTAGTCTACGGCTTGTCCTTAGTGGCTCTTATCTCATCTTAATACCTCTACGACTTGCTCATAATTATTTCCGAAAGCAGTTGTGGCCTGTGAAAAATTTTCAGTTGGAAGATTTTGTGTACGAAGATTACTATGAAGTAGTAACTTAAATCTACTTTTTCATCGTTTTAAATACATTTAGAGAGCTTGGATGACGACCCAATTTGTATTTTTTGTGTTGAGTATGGTATAAAATTTGAAAACACGTTATAGTTCATTATCTTTTCAGGTATGAGTTACAAAATGAAAATCTTCGATTAGAACTCGGCAGATAGTGAGAATTTCACTCGTATACTGTTCAGCGTTCGTGAATCATAACGTTACGCTTTCACCAAAATTTACCAAGTACACGGCCACGCTCTAAGAGCTCAGTTTTGTTGAGCTTCTGCATGAAACTGTGGCTTCTGGAAACCGCAGATGTTACCTGGAAGAAAAAGTTAGCGTGTAAGCGGGGGCGGAACTCTAGTTTGTGTGCAAGCCTCCGTAAAACGCTGCTGTAGATGATCTGTCGCTTGCTGCGTCCGATCATTTGACGGGCAGCTGCTGGCATGTCTTCGAATTCGACGTTAAAAACGAGTAATCTATTAGGTTTGTATTCTACAACTGTAATTGCATCACCGTTCAAACCAATTGATCTATGCGATTGAATTCTTTAACTTCTATTAGACGTGGCTCATCATTGGAGCGTCTCTGGCTTTAATTCTCGAATATTTTCTTCTTGGAAGCTTGCGATAATGCATCCGAGTGGTAGCATAGTAAATAATGGCAGTCCTCGCCTCCCTTCATAATTTTTCAAATTTATTCTCAAGAGCGGCAGTGGTTCTATCACAACTTCAACTTTTTTTCACTAACTAAGTCAACTTCACCATAGTTCACTTCAACTTTTTCAATAAGTAGTCCCAATTTGTAAAGGAAGCTGTGAGTCTTAAATTTTCTCTAACGCTCCACCTGCTCTCCGTTCATTATTTTCTTGATTGCTTTTTACCTACTCGTCAACCATGGTGGTCGGTCATGTGCTGAATTTCCTAATATAGACGCAAATCAAGCGATAACCCCGGAGTCAGCACGATTTTAGATGCTCCTGAACATTTTTCGAGCTGAAATTTACTCTTACTCCTCCTACCTTTTGATAATTTCAAAGGGGAGTGAATACTATCGTTCATCTGAGAGTGGTTATAACTGTGTAACGTGAAATGAAGCATTTAAAATTGATGAATGAAATACATAAAATATATTCATGCATATCGAACGATGAAAAATTTAGGTAGAGGATCGAATCTGGAAAATGAAAATTTGAGCAGGATAAAGTAAATTAATTATTTACGTATAAAATGGCAGTCGAATATTCTACGTTCAATAGTTTCTTCGATCAACTGACAAGTTCTTGTTTACACTTGAATATGTAAAACGATTGAAGTGTGTTTCATAAGAAAAGAACCGTTGTCTCGTACAAAAAAAAAAGGAAAATGCGTGGTACTTTCGCACCCACGGATCGCTCATTTTTTGGCCTTCCATTACGTGAGAATGTTTCGAAAAGACAAAGAGGTGAGTGCGTGAAGGCTGAATTGAATTAGGTCTCGTCTCCCCTTACTGCGGCCTGCGTTAATTGGAATGGCGAGAGGGTGATGAGAGGAGCTGTAAGCAGGGCTGGCCAGATAATAGGCTGGGAACTGGACCGTCCTCCTGCTCTCGACCGCTCGACCTGCACTGGACGTCTTATCGTACTCAACATCTATTACGCCTGCATTTGTCATTTCTGGGGAACTTATAGTAATTTTCGTTAGTATGATCAGTTATACGTGATTAGCCCATGAGGGGCATTGGATAGGAAATAGGGTTAGTTATGTCCATCGTATGCTGTGAAGACAGGCGTCCCCAGGGGGCATTGTTGGTTACCACAGCTATTCATAAATAGGCTTTTGGGACTTGTATTTTTCGTGCCTAATTTGTTTCTTTCAATTCTCACAGCTTCTTCACTATTTCTTCGGTGTTTTTGCTTCCTCTTCTATCGCAACTTGCTGTTTCTATGTGTGGGGAATCCTGTGTGGAAACAGACTTGGTGTACAGAATCCCCGCTTTCTGGTCCCTTCTCTTAACTCTCTTCAGATTGTGTTTCATGTGGGTAGAGAGCTTTAAACCATGACTATTATAAAGATAATGCTACGTGATTCATTTCTGTCTTTCACTTTTGCTTGTCTAATTGAGGTAAAGCGTCCAAATAAACTGAGGCCTTAAAAGGTAACCAATTTTCTGTAGAGAAAAAATTGTTTATTCCGAAATCAGTCCCATACAAAGAGTGTAACAATAGGCTTTTCAATCAGTACGATTACAGCCTTAAAATCAAAGTGTGGAAGGCTTGATGGAACTTCTAAATTGGGATCAGTAAGACGATAAGCTTGAAATTACGTGTGGATGTCGTGCTTACATGTTGTCGTCCGTATTATGCGGTAGTGATCTAGTCTCAATTGAGTTCTGTGCTCAATAGAATATGAACTACTTCAAAATTCTGTAGTATATTTTTTCCCATGGAAATGCTCGTCGTATCATCCTGCTTGCGTTGAAAACAAGAGTCCTACCGAATTAACTTATTGTGCCTAACGTATATATAATGCATATACCGAGAGTCGTAGAGCTGTCTTGTAAACCTTGGAAATTTTGTGTTTCTTGAGGTGTCAACGGCTATCTCTCGCAGTATTGATTGCACAAAGGCGGAAGTGTGAACTGTTTGTAACTTTGTACGCATGCGTTCTTTATCGTTTCTTTCTCTTTTTTGATTGTATCGAGCAGCTTTTATGCGGTTTTCTTAATTCTATTTTCTAAGTTTAATTCTTCCTTCCTCAGTGATGACTTTCCCGTTGAAATTTTTTTCCAGCTCCTCCAATTGGATCGCGTTCATGTGATTTAATGAGCGATATTTTTGTTTGCCCTTTCAGGTTGACATGAACTTGACAATTGAGCTGAGCACATGGCTCCTATCGCTTGATGTACTCCTTCATGAAGCGAGGAGCGCTAGCGAATATTGAGTCCATAAAGAGCACGCGGTACGTGCCTCTTTTGGGGGATGACGCAGCTGCATGACGACTCCCTCAAAATGTGGGCCGTACGTTGCTGAGACTCGAAATATTGATCTCTTATGCGAACCATGTATTATTTGTCGCTTGATACGAAATTATTTTTTGGCAAAAGTTGACATAAAAAATTTCTTTTGAATTGATACTCCAATTCCTTGGAATTTCTGGAAAGAATTCACCTGGACCGCATTTTCATAGGAGGCAATAAGTTTTTGTCATGTATACACTGCATGTTTAATCGTCATGTAAACACTGCGTATTTTTTAAAAGTGGGTACTTAATTTCCTGAGGCTGCCAGATTTTTTAATGTTCACCTGCATTAGGTACTGGCTACTGGTTAAATTTTATCCCTCCAACGGAAGTACTCTTTATTTTTATGTGCTGGCTATACTAATCTGATATTAGTTTGATTACATCGAAAGAATATTTTTAAATTTACGTTTTCACTTTATTTTCTGACATTTGTGAGAAATGTTTACTAAAATTGTCCGAGTTGTAAGAAATTGCAAATTTGTCGTCGTTATTCACAATATGAACATCATTTTTTTCGAATGTGACTGATATTTCCTACTCAATTTGTATTGGACCCTGTATTATCCATTTGAGCAATATAGTATTTTCAGCGAAAGATTTTTCACAGAGTGAAATTTCCTTTGATATATCAAAATAGATTTCTTCTACTTCTTGCACATGGGTGGGCAACTTTTCAGTAAAAGGTCCACGTTAAAAATTCATAATTTTATAGAAGGGACATATGTAGTGTATTAACCAAAATAGGTATTTAAAAAGGCTTTTAGAGAAAAACACAATTATTTTTAACAATACATTCATTATCCAATATTTGGTAGGCCTCGTGAATTTTTTCGGCGGGCCGTAGTTTGCCCGCCGGGAATTAATAATTCCCATATTTAGTAAATTTAGTATTAAATATACGCATTCCTAATTCTGAAAAACAATGTTCGTGACATCTATGTCTGCGGGCTTTTTTTGTAGAAATATTTGCCGATTTTGAGTTTCGTTTTTTTGCATGTTGGCTGATCAACAGTGGGATGTAGTTGAAAAAAGTTCATGAGATGTAAGATTTCTTAGCTGATTATATGTGTATTTTGCGTGCTGGTTCCAAAAAGGTCATTCATACTGCCCAATCAGATGAGGTTTATATGCTTTGAGAATAGGGAAAAAATCCCAGGTTGTGAATACTTCAAATATTTATACAAAAAATATGAGAAATTTGACCAAAATATTTCAACTACATAGTTGCCTTTACAGTTAGATCTGCGTCAATGGCTTTCGCAGAGATTTCTTCTTTGCTTGATGTCTGGGGTGACCAGTTTCAGACATGGACAGCAGTTGGCGAACGTGTTGATATTCCAGTGATTCCGGCACCACTGCCACATTACTCTCATATGGCGATGAAAGCGTTCTTTCTGTACTTCTTTCACCTTCTGTGAGGCTTGTCAATGTCCCAGATGATTTTTTAATGAACGAATATGAGCACCCCATTTTGATCTAAAAATACTAATATTTTACCTGAATATCCCCGTTAAATGCTGTAACACAAAATACTAACCTGATAACGCTAAATGGATAACACTTTTGAAATTAGCGTGCAAAATAAAATTAGAAAGGCCTAATAATATACCAACCACAAAAGCTATGCCTGTCAATGAAAATTAATTGAAAATTGTGCTACTTATATTAAACTATAAATAATTTTCATTTGTGATTATATTTTTTTTTTTAAAAAAGCTTAGCTTATGTNTTGTGCTACTTATATTAAACTATATATAATTTTCATTTGTGATTATATTTTTTTTTTTGAAAAAAGCTTAGCTTATGTGGGTCTACATGTATGTTCTTTAAGAACATGATTGCAACCTTTAATTATTTTCGGCCAATACGTTTATTGAAATTGATCATTTCTGAAACTTCAAAAATCACACTTTTGTGGCTATAAAATTTATCCACTAAATTACAGAAGTTGTAACTAACTTTCGTTGGACTGTTGTATTTGATCTATTTGTCGTTATAGTCGTCTCTTAACCGATTGTTTTGTACCATGTCAAGAATGCAAACGTTTGCGCTAAAATTTAGAACTAAGGGAGGTGGATTGTTCATCGAAACTAAAAACCGAGTAATCTCTATGTATTAGCTATTTGGTTTTGATGTAATATTCTAGGTTACTATTTCGTAGCAGTATTTGGCTGCCTTTGTCAATCATCGGTTTGAAATCAAGCCTTTGTGTCAATTTCATTCCTTTCATTATTTTAGAAGCTTATTGGAAAAGCGATACTGATTATCCTCTAAATTTAGTCTTGTATTGAATCAATAATGAAAAAATGTTGACAGATATTTCCATGTTATTGCTTCTGTAACTGCTGGATTCACTCCTACGCGGAAATGAACGAATCCAGGAGACCAGTAGGGACTTTTCATGTGATACCGCATGAAAACGAACGCCTGGCAGGCAGTGGTGAGTGCTGACACAGCTGCTCTTGGTCTGTCTTCAGAGCCTCCTGCCTCCTTACAAATCGAATCAATTACCCGGTCCTCGGAGAACAGCCAGATCGTGGAAGGTCTTCTCTATTTCGTGTTCTCTATTCTTCAGAGGTGGCATCATTCTTTCTCAAGTTTAGGTTGAAAATTTGAAGCGTTTACTTGATGTTTTCTAAGGTAAAAGACTCCTACTATAAAGCCCGTGGGGTTGACTATATATTTTTTGCTTCGTGGGTGATCAAGTCATTGGTCAAGGTATTCGTATATTTTTTAAACTCATAGTCGGCACCGCTCTAAGTGAATTTCATTGGGCCTTACGATCAAGCGAATTTTTCTAGCGAGCTATGCCTTTTTCCATTCACCATTTCCAAACTGTACGAGTTCCATTGAAGGAGAAGTTTGAGGATGAGGTAAGGTTCAGTTTGTACTATGTTGTGCTGATGTTATTTGTTAAATGACCCCAAAGCAATAGGGTTACGTATGCCTACTGTATGCTATGTGGGACTGCCGCTCCCAATAGGACGGGTTACAGCAACTATAAATAGGCCTTCGGGATTTGTATCTTTAGTGCTCACTTTGTTTCTTTTAATTTTCAAACCTTCGTTATCCCTTCTTTTCTTTTCATTCTTGACTCACTGTTTCCCTTCGCAGAAGATCCTGTGCAAGGACGGGTCCAAAGAATAGAGTCCGCACAGAGTCTACTAAAAAGTCCCTTCTCTTCGCTCCCTTTGGATCACATAAGGAGCGTTAATTTATTTCTTCGAACGTTGATCGTTGTAAATGCACAATGGCGAGGGAAGAACTGGGAAATTGTAAATTAGAATTGCTTAGTTAGGGCAATATTATTGCTTACGTGCTGGTAGCGTGTTGTAAGCAAAAGTGAATTTTTTGGGGGTAAAATATGTGTGCATCTGACATAGAAATAGATTCAAATATCTACATCGTATTGTCTACTTCTCCCTGTTCATCGAAAGTTTCTTTCCAATTATAAAAGATTCTTTGCAGCTGTGGTCTCCACCCGTGTCGATTTTAATTATTGACTCCGTAGCAAGCATAGAAAAGCCACAATATTTGTAAAGCTCATTATGTCTTTCGTCGAATTCAAAGGTCTTGTTAATTTTTTCCATTTATCTTTTCAACCTTGATATGATATTGGGTTCCATGGGTTTTTCCTGTCGCTCATGATGTTGAAGACTAATGACTGATATAATTATCTTCTTATAAGCTCTTAAAGTTATAAATGATTGTTCTAGAATCACGTAACAGCGTCTATATGGAATCAACATGTCATGAATCAGTATTCGTTGATATAATTCTTGTGTTATAGAGTAAGGTTTATCAAGGTTTACTAAAACCATTTCAGCCAGCATTGCGTTTTATATAATTGTGTAAAATATTATTTTGTTTACTTGTTCACTTGAACGAAGCTGCTAATCTATATCAAACATGATATATTGTTTAATCGTACTACTGCGAATTCTTTAACTCAGTTGGTCACTCGACCGAAGAGGGTAAGATTAAACTCGAGCAAGAGCCGAGTGTATTCTTGCTTTCAGGGGCAGCATCGCCACTAGCCTATTTCTGGTCCACACGGGAGTCTCCTTGCTGGAGGAGCTTCATGAATGCAAGAGCGTTTTCAATTAAACAAGAACGTTCAATAGAAAATTATCTTGTAATACTTCGGAGTGTTGAAATGTTTTGCGAATATGTTGTCATGCATGATGAACAAAGAAGGTACGAATGAGAATATGATGTGATACGAGGAGATGTAAAACTTGATATGACCACTTAATTTCGAAGTAGTGTATTTCGGGATGAATAAAAAATAACATTTTCTCTGATCGTCACACGAGCCCCTTGTCTAAAACATGGTCTTCCATACTTTTTTACGAACGAAGGCTTATCGGGAGTAACATTTGCGAAGTTCAGGGAGATAAAAATTAAACGTAGTTTTATATCATATCAGGGGCAAAGGCGTAGTTAAGCTCATTGCAATTCGAGTCGGTTGATGCCATTGTAATCGCTATCGTTGCCGCTATCATTCAGCTCCATCAATTACATGAGTTACGTGGGTTAAATTCGGCAATTTTCTAAATGATTTTTTTTATATTCAATATCGAGTATGTTATTCGCATCACGAAATCGTAGATACCACAAATAAGATCGTGGATACCATAACTAATAATTTCCAGTAAAAAGCTCAGAGTACAGCTCATCCTGAAGATAAATCTCACTTTGTTTTTCAGGTGAGGTGAGTGGGTGCCGCATCACACCTGTTCACAAGGTGCAGTTCACTCCTCTGGGCCCTGCCTTGTGTTGGGTGTTGCATGCTGAAGGAGGCCGCGACGTACCGCTAAGCACACTGCGATCTGCATTAGTGTCGCATTTTCCAAGTCTAACTCCTCCAGATGCGGACACAACCCACGCCGCGTTGACTGAACTAATCAAACAGAGAAAAGTTTACCACGCCGGTCGAGGTTATTCTCTAGTAACTCCAAGCACATATGGTCCGAACTCCTCTCTCCCAGACCCTCATCAATACGATCAGCATCATCCCCCGTTCCGACTCCTGTCAACAAGTGAAGCCCTCACTCGAGCTCACGGTGCCACGGAAGCCACTCCTGCTGGGTCTGTGACACATGCTGCCGTCCAGACTGACCTCGCCGACCTGCTCACGCATCAGCCGACCTATCCCGATGATGCAACTGACGCGCAACGAGCGTCTTTGCGGCTGATGAAGCGGGGTCAGCTTGTTCCAACGGTTGCTGTGTCCCCGTATTCAGCCGTAGATCTCTCTGATGTCAGTGTCAGAAGTAAGTTAAAAACTGAAATTATTTTTTCTGTTTTACAGTATTATGGTCTAAATCAGTGTCAATTATTCTTAATTTGAAATGCTATACTTAAATGTCGAGTTGTCAACATCAATTTAAAACGAGGACTTCCTAAAATGAATAGCTTGCGTTTGTCAGAGTGTTCATTGTTTCATGACGTACTTTTGAAATCAAGTACTTCATCTTAATTATACAGTGAAAGATGCGTTTTACATTCAACAGATTTTGGAAACTTTGCACTTCACAGGATGCATTATTCACTTTATTCTGTAGAACTTGTTCTTCTAATCGTAATTTATTATGAGTTTTTCTAATACTTCGAAGACCAATTGCCGCACGCATTCCCCCTTCGAGAGATACACTGAAAAGTTGCATTAAGTACATCTAAAATACCAGGGCGCTTCATTCGGGTATTACGAATTATTTAGCATCACTCGAAGGGGCTGCTCATAATACCATATGAATACTGAAGGTACATGATATCGCTTTTATTTTCATATATTTAATATTTGTGTACGTAATTGAGGCTGTCTAACCCTATGACTAATCTCCTGTCGAGGTACTGATGTAACTTGCGAGTAGCAACGGTGGTCGAGCAGTATGGTGCGAACAATAACTTCACCCGAATTTTTAAAATTATTTAAATGTATTGATAGCTTTGGAGTCGTGGAAAACTTTTATTATTTGGGTATACATCTTGATCAACAGGCATATTTTATTCTATTCGTGAATGTAATAACCCCTCCGGAGGTAAAGGAAAGGCCATAGGCAATAGGGTTAGGGTAGTTAAGTTTGTCTATCTTATGCTATGGAGACTAGCATCCTCAGAGGGACATTGTTGGGGTACTTTAGCTTTAGCTAGGCATACAGGACTTTTTTCTCTCCTCTTTCCATTTTCATGCCTTTTCGTTGATGATTCTTTATCTTTGCCTCTTACTTCTCAATTTGCTGTTTCTATGCGTAGGGGATCTTGTGTGGGAACACACCTTGTATATGGATCACCCATTCTCACAAGTCCGTTCTAAAATGTTCCTTCTCTTTCGGTGCGAGATAGTTTAAGTTACTGAAGCGCTGCTATCCTAACTACTGAGACTAATGTGATAATCGAGAAGTTGGAGTGTGTGCTTATTTTATGAACATGTTTCACCATCTATAGTATGAGAAATTCTTAATACGAAAATATATTGAACTGTAAATGTTATATGCACAATGATCCCATGTACTTCATGGTTTCGCTCAATCGCGAACTTTCATAAATACTCGGTATGAATATATGTCGAAGAAAATTTGGTATTTCCAAAGGGTTTGCGGTCGCTTCAAATTATTGGTTTTAGTACAAATAGATTTTTATGAAGAAAAATTATAGGGAAAATAAAATAAAGGTTCAGCGTCAAAATAAAGTGTACTTTAGATTTCTTTCGTCTTCTTAAATATAAATATTTCATAGAGTATAGTTACAGTACAGTAGTTTGTAATAATTTTAAAAGGTTAAAAATAGCTTCAAAGTGGTTTAAAGTATGAAAAGTAGAGCTTATCGCCAGAAAAAATAAAAAATCCTGTTACTACTTCGTGCGTGGGTCAGGAACATAACCTCCGCGAAGCAGGAGGGATCACTGTAACCTGAAACAGTCCAATGCAATTTTGTCTCAAATAAGTTCAGGTGTGCATGCACTAGCTTGAAACTATCACTACGCGCTCTTCATCGTCCACTTCTTTTGAGCAGTTGATAGAAGCGGCTCAGTCCTGAGCAAGATTCTGAGAGTGTCGACGCCTCGCATGGCAAGCTTCTCAGCGCAGTTTCCTCCCCCTGAGTGGAGCAGGCCCAGTACCAGCGGCCTGCACGGACACAGCCGCTCCACTCAAACTCGTCATGCACCACATGTGGCAAGTTATTCTAAACTCGGCATTTTGTCCCTCAGCATGAAAAAGAATCGAAATCCCATGAAATCAATGTATAGCCATTTAACGATTTTATTTCGTTGCGAAACTAATTTTTTTATTAACGCTCTAAATTAAATATATTCAATCACGGCGATTGTTATTGGTCCCGATCTTTTATGGTTGTCATTTAACCCTATGCATCTGATTAAAATATTCATAGTAGTCATCCGTACTACTGCCGAAGGGTAGTACTACTACTACATCCGTACCACTGCCAAATATGGGCATGGAGGGTATTTTTGTGGTAGTGCAAATAACTAACAATTTTGAGTATGTATTCATTGGTGAACACTTGCCGATCTTTTCTCGGTTGTGAGTCAAGAGGCGCAGTACTTTCGTGGCAATTTCTCATATAATTTTTTGTAGGAAAGAACATTTGCTCTGTGAGGAAAGTGTGTAGGATCTCTGTAGGAAAGAACACTGCCATAATTTGCAGAATATCCTTTATTTAGGTTGCCATTTACAATTACGTGAGTCACTCAAGTTTAAATTTTTAGAAATTTTGACTTTCACCAATGTCTAGGCTGGCGAAAAATATAATGTAGACATTTCGTAGAAAGATTTAAATGATATAATGCATTAAGTTATTCTGTCTCTAACCATTAATTTCGCAGGTTCCACCTGAAAGCAACTTAGCTTCTTCATCTCAATGGTTGCCTCGATCGTCAAGTTTATCTCGTCATCCTAACCGTCCTATATCGGCTGCATCTCTCCATTTTCCTGATGTGTCATCCAGTGGTCCATCACCCTCTCACCGACATAGAAATCAGAGTCCGTCTCCATCAAGGGTACCTCAGGACTCTACCACGACTCACAACCCGGCCTATTTCAACCCATACCGGAACATGACCTTTCGCAGTCCTAATAACACTTCAAAGTATGAATTGGGTGGAGTTAATTCTCAAACGCAGTTTGTTCATACTGATCCTTATGGTTATGCTAACGATGCTCCCATTGAAACAGGCCTACCACCAAGACCTCCTCCGTTCGTCTCCCATGACGCGGTGCACAGGCGTACTCTGAGTGCCAGTCCTCGAAGGATAGTGAACTTACAGCAAGCGAGTTTGTTGGGTCAGCGTGGTAGCCCCCAGCGCTGCGCACCCCAAGAACGATACAAAAGGCTGACTTCTCACACTTTGCCCACAGATGCGTCTGTGCCGCCACAGCTTCGTGAAGACGATGGTTTAAATAAACATGCCCTCAGCAACTCATACAGTGCTGTATATGATGCTCACGATAAAATATATAATGATGTAAATTATCATTATAACAATGCTCATTCTGCTCAGAATTTCGCGTATTCGCTAAACGAAGTCAATCAACGGTCAGGCCGCGATGGAAGTCCACAGAGAAGAGTGAACGAAAGTCCCTATCGAACAACCTATCAGTCACCAAGCAGGCCTAAGAACTATTGTAAAGCAAGCAGTTTGTCAACTGAAGAAAATGCGACAAGTAATTTGTCATCGTCTATTGATTCAGGAATTTTACCAGATCAGCGCTCTTCAAATCGCGACTCCTCAGAAGATCGTAATCGATCTGCAACCACATCTGTGGACCAAAACACTATACTTGAAAATTTCGATGAAATTCTCACCGTTGAAGTTACTGAAGAATCTAAGAACAAACATAAATCTCGTTTAGAAGTTCGATGCAGAACAGAAGACCACAATGAAGAATTGAATTCTGCCTCCACTAGCCGCGAAGACAAGGACGAAAAACTCGCGACTGATAATCCCCGTAAAGTAGAAGTTACAGAAAAGTACGGTCCAGAAAATAGCAAACTAAAAAATCTTCCCAAAAAAAGTAATAATTCAACTAAACAGCAGTCCTCCAATTGTAACGCTGTGAAGAGCTCAAATAGTGGCAAAGCGAGGCCTGGCAGCAAAGAGACCTCGAAATATAACCGGTCCGCTCTCCAGCTCGATCTAGTAAACTCCAACACCAAGAAAATGGCCGCACAGCGTCGAGATCAAAACGTGCTTCCAGACCTCAACAAGTACAGCAAAATTCAGGCTAGAGATCTCACTTCAAAAAACCTTGGTTACAGAGATACAAATAAGTGCGAAAAGAAGATGTACTTGCCGAATCAGTCCGCTGCCGCTCGCTCAGGCAGGACTTCTTACAGTCAGCAGTCGGTCAAACAATTTGAATCTCCGATCAAGAAAAAAGCTATGAAGTCGAAACTAGAGAATAAATCTGAAAAGAAGAAGCCCCCTAAATGCGAATCTATTGATCAGAAAGAGGATAGCAACAAAACTGCACAGCAGCACCAGAACCACCTTTCGAACCACAGACCAGAACTCTCCAAATCTCCAGATCAAAAATCAAAGATCTCTCAAGTAAGTAATTAATATATTCAGATTGGACAAAAATCTTGCACTCATAACTCATAAGTTAGCAATTATGTGACTATACAAATAATTGTATTTTACATATACTGAGCGTTTTAAATTTTACCATTATCTACTAGTTTGATTTTGTATGTTCTATGTAATTATTTGTATTTAACATTTAATCACTAAGAAAATTTAAAACTTGAACTTTTTGAATTTTATTTGAGTAATAGTTTGATAAGGTGAGATCTATGTTACTCAAAGTTTTGACTCTAAAGCGTAATGGATGAGCCATAGCCTCATGAGTTAGTTTAACCCAGCCTACGATATGGAGTCACGCTCATGGAGGTTACCGTAGCTGTAGCTGGGCCCTCGGAATAACTTTCCCGAGTTTCCTTATTTTCCCACACAGCTGTTTTCGTTTCCATCCTAGTGATGATTGTTTTTGCTGCTTCTTTTCTTTCCTAATTTGCAGTGCTCATGCACAAATTCATAAATTTCTTGAGATACTACATGTCCTGTCTCATCATTTATTTAAAATTGGGACCGTAGGTAATGATACTGATAGGGAGGCTCAAAAGCACATGGCCTCTGTGACGAAATTCAAAATTAAAGAGCACCTCATACCCGTATGCATTCTTTCTGATAAAATGCTCACTTCAGAAACAGTGGTAATCCAAAAATAATGGAAGTTAATTAACCTCAGCAGGTTAGAGTTCCCTAGATCACCAGCCATAAGCTTCCTGGTGGGTTTACGAATAATTGTTTGACCTTAACTCATGTCCAGCTCGCTCAGATCCCACAACGCATCTTTGTTACATACATTTGGTCTGGTCAGGTATCAGAAACAGACTAAGAGCAGGAAAGGCACAATAACTTCTTGAAATTTACTGACAGATGAGATTGTAAAAAAAAATTTAAAATTGAAGCAATTAGGCGTTTCTTTGAACACCAAATCCTTCGTTCGCCATCATATTGAAGCCAAAGGTAAAACACAAACTTGTTTCAAAATATATCTCCACATTTTTAATAGTAATTAGAATTTCTTACGTGTGAAATGTAATCTGTTGGCATCAAAACAATAATACTTCCAAGGCATGGTTTAAATATGCCCTTCTCGAATGAGTTACGCTACTCGGCACCTGCAACAGTAGTGTTCCCACAGAGAAATATAGCACTCCGATGGGATTGAGAATTCATTTTCTATTTACTCAGTGGAGTGATTCTAAATGTATCTAGCATTTACTTTGAAAAATACTGCAAGGAAAACTACCACAGATTGTTTTAGCTGGCTTCTTCATTGCCGACCCTGTACGGGGCACTGCATGTTGTTATGAGGCGTTCGGCTTTGTTGTTATTGAGGACTGTGTTCTTGTTACGAGGCACTCAGTTTTGTGGCGTTTTGCGCGTTGTTACAGTCAGCATAGGGTGCTGCATGTTGTTATGAGGCGCTCCGGATTGGTAGTAAGGGGCGTTGTGTGTTATGGGGCACTCTATTTTGTTACCATGCGCTGTGCTATTACAAAGCTCTGTGTGTTATGAAGCACTGTATTATTACGGAGCTCCGTAGGTTAGGAGGTCTAGCTTTGTCAATATGGGACGCTGTATGTTCTTGCTTTGAGGCACTCGGTTTTGTTATTATGGTGCACTGTGTGTTGTTACGGAGCGCTCGACTTTATTCATGTGAAGCGCTGTGTTGGTTATGAGGCTTTCGGTTTTGTTACTTTGAAGCGCTGTATGTCGTTATGGAGCGCTGTGTTTGAGGCAATTGGTTTTATTTTTATGGGACTATTATTGAAACTCTGTGTGTTGTTATGTGGCGGTATTTGTTGTTATGTAACTCTGTGTTGCTAAAGGAGCGCTCGTTTTTGTTACGAGGGGCTGTGTGCTTGTACGTACCTCTCTGTCATTGTCAGGGGACGCTCTATTTATGTCCAGTTGGCTCAACTCCGGTAGCACATCTTTTCTATATTCATTTGGCCTGGTCTGGAATAAGCAACGTACTAAGTGCAAAAAATGCCCGATAGTTTGTTAAAACTTAGACACCTGAGAACGTAAAGGGAAAACTTAACACTCAAGTTGCTTGGTGCTAATTTTAATAACCAGTCCTTTTCCCTCATTAAGTTCGAAGGTGAAATACTTGCTCCAAAATGTATTAATATATTCCCCATGAATACATTTGCTTGTAACATCACATATGAAATATTTGCTAGTAGGCATTAACCCTTCACAGCATGATTCAATGATGCCCCTTTTTGTACGAGATCACTATTAGCCCCCTGCACTAGAATATTTCCAAAGAGCAACGAGTTACTACGATTAGTTTGAGGTTTAAGTTTTTTCGTTAACTTAAAAATACGATTAAAATTATACCACTGGTTCTAGATGTTTTTCCTTAATATTGCCAACTGTGATCCTGTACAGCTCCCGCTAGGAAGCCATAAACTTATTGCACAATTGTTTTTTCTATTTTGCAGGTAGTTCCTGTGGAATCTGTGAGCGTCGGAGACAATAACTCAGTGCGAACGTACCCAAGCCTTTCCGAGCTAAATTTCAGCTCACTAGCAGCCCAGAAAATCTTGCGTGGCGTAAGCGTGAACAGCATCGACACTTTGCTTGAAGTAAACTTGGCTGCGGGCGAAACTACGAAAAATCCCGGCCCCGTCACTAACACAAATTTTGGCTATCTGTGAGAGCTCTACTGCATGCTGTATTCTGATATATTTCAGCTGGGTAAAATGTTGTAAAGGTCTTACTCAAAACTATGGCGGATAGAAGCATGCGTTTGTTATACCGTCCTCTCTTTTGTCGAAGTCTAGGAAGGCAACTTTCTTCAGATTTCGACATAAATCAGGTTCCCTGATACTCATACTCGATAGCATGTGTGTATTAATTTCAACTCTGATGTTTTATGTATGCTATCATTAGGCAAAGTTCTCCCTTTGCGTTATAGTATAAATAACCATATACAGTGGGACATAGAAGTATTCGTAACGTACCAAATAATTAACAATTTTCGCTATTAAACAATGTTCGAAAAACCTAGGAAAATTGCGAGTCCTACGTAAGAAAGTGTAAGATCAAAACACATGTTTTAGTTTAGTGGATAAGAATTTATTTGAAAATGTTCAAACAACCGTGAAAATGGGATATAAAGAGGTATGCAAATATTGGTAACATAACAATCAACTAATTTATATTAACACTTTGTCGCACAGCCCTTATTAGCTACAACCGCTTGCAAGCAATGCTTGTATGAAGAGATGATGGTTTTGCAGGAGTCCAGAGGTATTTTCTTTCATTCTTCAATACCGAATCTTTAAATTCAGTCAGATTCAATGGTATCCTCATTCCAACTTGAATCTTCAACTGTTTCCAAACATTTTCAATTTAATTAAGATCTGGCGATTGTGAAGGCCAGTCTAAAACCCTGACCCTCTTACTACGGAGCCACTTTGATGTCTATTTCGACTTGTGCTTAGAGTCGTTATCTTGTTGCAATACCCTTTTAGTTCTTTTCAACCGAGCATCTGCACAGAAGACGTCAGATGTTCACGCAAAATTTCGCAGTAATTGGTCGAGTTCATAGCTCCTTTGATGACATGGAGTCGTCCTGGGTTTGCAGAGGAAAAACAACATCTTATGAAGCTTCCACCACCATGCTCCACTGTGGGCAGGGTGTTTCGTCGTTGCATGGAAGTGTTCGGTTTTTGCCAAACAGTCCTATTTTAATTACTATCGAACATGTCGATCTTCATCTCACCTGACCATGAAATATTGTAAAAATAGTAATCGTCTTTGTTTTTACAAATTTCTATGGTCAGGTGAGACAGAAATCAACATGTTCGGCAGTAATTAAAATAGGATTAAGACTGTTAGGCAAAAAAACGAATACTTCCATACAACGATGAAACATTCTGCCCACAATGAAGCATGGTGGTAGAAGCATGTTTTAAGGTTGTTTTTCTCTGAAGGCGAAGGACGACTCCATATCATTGAAGGAACCATGAATTCGATAATTTACTGCGAAATTTTGCCGGAACATTGATGCCTTCTGTGCAGGTACTCGGGTTGAAAAAAGCTAAAATGGCACTGCAACAAGATTACGATCATAAGCACAAGTCGAAATAGACATCAGAGGGGCTCCATAGTAAGAGGGTCAGGGTTTTAGACTGGCTTTCACAATCGTCAGATCTTGATCCAATTGAAAATGTATGGAAACAGTTAAAAATTCAAGTTAGCATGAGGAAACCATCAAATCTGACAAAATTTGAACAATTTAGCTTCGGAGAATGTGAGAAAATACCTCTCGACTTTGTAAAACCCCTATCTCTTCATAAATCATCGCCTGCAAGCGGTTGTAGCTCACAACAGCTGGGCGATCATGTATTAAATTTGCATTAGTTGATTGTTACGTAATCAATATTTACATGCCTCCCTATATCTTATTTTCATTGTTGTTTGAACATTTTCAAATGGATTCTTGTCCACTAAACCGTTACCCATCTGTTTTGATCTTACAATTTCTTATGTTGTACTCAATATTTTCTCAGGTTTTTCGAAGTTTATTTAATAACGACATATGTACATTTGATATGTTAGGTATACTTATTGTCCCCATGTACACGTTATACGACAAAACTTTATCTGTGTTAGCATGTGCTGTATGATGTTCTATTGTATGTTAAATCAACCTAACTGATGTCATCTGTCGTATATAACCTTATTGGATAAATTAAATGTCGCGCGTTGGAAAAATAGTTTAATATAAAATGTAGTCATTACCAATTAAGTAATATCCGCGTAAAGTAATGAAAATGAATACATCATGTTACTTATAATTCTATCATTAAAACTAATCAATGATAATTATATTCTTTCAAACCTACGAGATTCTACACTTCGATTTATTTTTCATACCGATATATAAACAGCCTACATTACTTCGTTAAAACATATTTGATGGCAATAATTATGCAACCATCTTTTCTCAAAATGTTAAACACGTCTACGTCATTTCCAAGCACATTGGGTTACACTTTAGTCCACTACAGAGTCATTACATGTGTTCCATCAATAGCGAAAGAAATATAACGACCGCAGTGAACTATACTTCAATAAACAAGTCACCTGTTTCCTCTTACCAAAAATGTTATTCCTAAGAAAAAAGTCCATACTAAAATAAGTAAATTTTCAAGTCAGCCTCTAACTAGAACGCGTCTCAGAATACAGCTCTAATGTCAACAAATGAACAGTCTTACACTTTGACCGCATCGTGCGCCATAACAGGGTACATGTGATGGTCGAACCTGACTTTGACCGCATCGTGCGCCATAACAGGGTACATGGGATCGTCGAACCTGACTTAAGGAAAATAGTAACACATACGAACACAAATTAAATTGTTGTGATATTTGCATTCATTTCTCGTATATCCTAGTTTAGATTACGAGGAAAATTGATAGGACAACCAAACTTGCTACAGCAAAATTCTTCATTTTTAAACTCACAACTGAGATATTTTTCGAAGTGAAATTTTACCTGTATGGAGGTTTGCGGTCAAAGTGTTAAAGATGTTCTTCAACGTAAATTATGAGCTACTTTACGACTCAAACTCATTACTAAGCTTAGGTAAATTTCTTACCCTAGTGACTTCTTCAATCAAAACCCTGCCAGTCCGATGCTTCCGAATCTCCAACAGGCTCCACTGATATTTGCTTCACACCATTCAGCAGTGAAGGAGTTCCTTGGCCCGGACCTATGAAATAAAACAACTGTTACATAAGTTTACAGTCGCCGTCCAATCTTTCATTCTCAACACGACTAAGCTCTAGATTTCTTTTGATAGCATATTCGGGGGAAACAATGGAAATGCTTGTAATACTCAGCTACGAAGAAGATTTATTATAACTGAGACAACTTTAAGAAGAAGAGGTACAGAATAGGTCAAGCACACTCAATGCCCAAATCCTAGAACACCACTCAACAGTCTGATAAATTACGTTCTCAAACAAATAATGTTTTGACTAATGTATAGTATTCATTCTGTCTCTCGACTGTGATAGATCCATTCTGCTCCTTTTCCCAACTAACTGCAGTGATAACAGAAAATATGGCACCCAAATTTCACCCCTGGGCGCGTCCCGTTTTATCTTTAATTCGTCCCTTCAAGATTCCCTCAAAATAATGGCATTTAACGTTTGTACGCATATGATTCTTCCCATCACATCTCTACAATTCAGCTACAGCACTAGCATACATTCTCGCATCAGGGTAGCTTAGGTTAAAAAGGCAATACATTTTACAGATATCGCTATTCACACCAAAAGACTTACCAAAGACTAAGGCACTCGCCTTTCCTCTCATGACAACCGTTTTTCTCAACATGAAAGCACAAGCCCGCCTCCTTCTTACTCTTACCAGGGAGCTTAGAAATAAATGGGGGTTCCAAAAAAAGCTAAAACTCACACCATACAGCCAAAGTAACCTATGAATGATTCAAATATAAGAATATTAATGTTCTATCATACACTAGAGAATCCCCGAGTATAAAATCAATAGAAAATTTTGCCAGGAGAGAATTTAAATTCAGACTCACAAAAGAGAGGAAACCTATCTAAATGAATTGAAGATTGTCACATTAGTGACTGAGGTAAAATTTAAACAACTCAAGTCTAAATTTTACCCAAATAAAGGAACAAAGAGCTTAAGAGCAGGAATAGCTAATGGAGGAACGCCAATTAAATACGAAATAGGTTAAGTGTCGAAATGCATATTTATTACGTGATTTCAATTATTATTTATATATATATATAATTATAAATTTACATCAACTTGATTAAAATTATATTTTTGATGCTCCGTTACGTTTATTGTTATCAATACTGTGCTTTGTGTATGAGCTTCATAGATTCGTCTCGTTGAAGAATGCAAGGAAACAAAACTTTTGGACGGTCAAAATAATCGTTTCACTTCACAGTATTGAATAAATGCTTAACAGGGGGAGCAAATGTGCTTTCTAGTGAATATTTGCACACATTTTGTCGACTGAGCGACCGACGTAAGAACACCTAGTATGATTCCTCGAGATGCCAGCACGAGAAACCGTGAGATCCAGTCGTAAACATGACTAGATTTTGTACTCTTACGCAATAACAAGACTTCGGAAGCGAGGGAACTGAGATGCTATTTTTCTCGTGCACTATATATATGTACTCCGAAATTTCACCCATCCTGTACACCACGAAAACATACTGAGGTATGATATTATGAATACTAAACATAAGGGAGAGAGAACTGGAGATGTACGGAATCAGTATCACACTCACTGTTTTAAAAGAAGAGAAAAATAGAGATAGGAATATGGAGTGCATTCATCACACATGCGTCTGAAAGATCCATGAGGGAATTAACTTATGGCCTTCTGCAACCAGTGCGAACGAATCTGCGGGGCCCGAAAAAAAAGTTTCAGGAAGCACTAACAACGTAACAGTTTAATCACGCACCTCTCGAAATAACCCTTTTGTTTTCATATTAGTTGCCTGATGGAAAATTTATTGAAGAATTTAAATTCGGAAATAATATCGAACAAAATACACAACGAGCTAGCGATAAACATCCGAGACCTTAGACACGATCCAATTCTCATCTCGATTTGCTAGGGTTGTTTACGCAGCGAACTAAAAAAATCAGCACACTGGCACTTGTCATTTATTTCCCCGTGTCAGTTTCAAGTAAAATATTGCACACCTACCCAACACTCGGGCGCTGAAGGTGACAGTGACACGATCAGCCTCGCCATCTCCGACGAGTACGAGCTTCTCTCGCAGCAACTTGGTCTTGTGGGGCAACAGCTCTAGGGTCACGAGAAGTTCTGCATCGCACTCGCTCGAAACCTGCGCATTATGATACATGTGACTACTCATGGCCTAGTTTTTATCTTAAAAATATTCTGTGTTTTAGATTGCCAGCACATAAGTATTTACACAATTCTATTTTTGGTGTAGTTTGAAAATTTCAAACTCTGGCTCACAACATTCCCAAGGGTAAAGAACGATTTTCACATTCGAATGGAATAACCACTTTCAAACATACGAAGCTCACACTGCGGAAGCTCTACGTGTATTTGGACTGCATCTGGTATCCACGGTACCGGTGATCCTAGACCGTTCATTTGTTTATGAAGAAAAATTCTGGATACAATATGGTACTTATAGAACAGTTTCCTTTCATTCCTGAACTTATATCATGGTCTCTATTAATAATCTCTCAATTTAAATACCTGGGAGCTGATGCACACGGTTAAAAGTAATTAAGTAATAAACGTCACCAGAGTATTAGTATTGTACCTATAAACCAATAAATACCAATAGAAACCAGGCTTTCCATGAGGCTTAGATTGCACGTCACACTTTGCACTCCACGGAAGACCATTAGAAAGCAAAAAACACTAAAAATTATCAACTCTAAGCTGAATGCCTCAAGGAATGCTGCTGACACAGTCAGATACATACTCCCTGTAGCATCTCTGCAAGGGCACATTGGCACTGGTTACATTACATTCGAGTGTCTTAAAGGAGCGTCAATTTCACACTCCACACAAAATAACACGTGAGGCTGCAAGAAACGGTACTCTTTACAATTTCAATATTGTTTGTTATACTATAAGAAAATATCCCTATATTCCCACAACTTTTTCTTTTTCAAAGCAGACAATTCACAATAATTTGCTCTAATTTGTAACATGAAAGCCAGCACAACAGAAGCTGTCCTCACCATTGTTGTACCCTCGGGCTCAAATTAGCACTACTCCTACCTGCCATAAAGGATGAACAAAATCTCACACTAATATTTAACCTTTTAGCAGACAAGAGCCCCTACAGTACTATTAACAGTTCTTAAATACTAAAAACTATCTATTCTGATACAAGAAAAACTCTTCGTCATGAAGATTAAAATTTGGTGGGCACTTCTCCAAAACTAAGCTCAGCCCACCAGGGTCAGAGCCACACACTACTGACAGGGCGTATAGTTATGAAACATACTAGAGCTTTTCACCTAGCATCCATCATAACAGTTCATATTTCCAAGTAGAGTGGCATTAATATGTGACTTTTATTCAATTATTTTTGTAATTTTTAAAAGTGATAGTTTATTTCAAAAGAAACATTAAAATTGTACGAATTAAAACCTATTCATCGCTGTTACACATACAGGGCGTGCGAACAATGGACATCGATGGTACAAATCACAAGTTAAGATTTGGTTAGGTGCAAACACAGATAGGGTATGCACATCTCGGGCAACAGCCAAAGCAAGAAGAGTTAGGCTAATCGTTCGCTAATCCCCCTTTATAGTCTTACGTAGGTTGCGCTAACTATCCCACTTCTTTATAGTCTCTCACAAGCAAGCCAGTTAGTTTTATTGCTAAGAACTTGTAAATTATGTTTCTCACTCACACAAATATCTATAAAATGGAATTTAGTGCACATTTCTAAGCTAAATGGTACAAAAAATACAAGGTTTTATATAGGAACTATTTAGTAGCACAGCAGTGACTCTTGCTCGTTGAAAGGTTAATGCTCTCGAAAAAGTGGTATTTGTGGTTTTAATTCATTCTCTTCAAAAAAAAACCTATTTTAGGAAAACATACCATGATGATAAGATCTAAAAAGTAGATACATTTAATTTAATATGTGTTTTATCATACTAGTAGGGGTTGACATAGCTAACACAAAATGAAAATAGTTATTGCAATTTGCAGTGCCAATTTCCTAATCTCATAGTAAATTTCTTGTAGGTTTAGTATAAAAGTATTAGTAGGTCAAGTTAAACTTAAAAACACTTAAATATGTGGACAACTCTTTGTATTTCTTAGATTTATTTATAAGCTTTAGCTTTGAGAGATTAGGAGCACTTCCCCAACTTAACATTGATATCACAAATAAAGCAGAATCTCGTCTTACCTCCACTTCAAACTTCTTCACAACAAGGCTGGGCTGAGGAAGTGCCTTAAAACTGGTTGCAGGGGACTGCAACCTTAGAGGAAATTTTACTTCATAGCGATGGTAGAGCTGGAAGAGAAAAACTTAATGAAGTCAAAAGAAAATCCCACAAGCAAATAGAATTTAAAAAAAATTTATCATACTGTACTGCAAGTAGTCTTTTCAAATTTGTTATTTGAAAACGTAAACAATATTTCCAAAAGTAAGAATTTAGAGAAATAGCAACTAATAAACTAAGAAGCACAAAATATGCACAAAAGGAACAACACTTTGTGGATGCAATTGCAAGCTACAAAGTTGAATTAGCAATACCTGGAGAAATCCAATGTGAGCCTGATAATTTTTGTCATCCTGACACACAACGCTGATGCTTGAATGACGCTCCACTTCTTCTGGGTCGACGAGGAACTTCACATGACCTGAAAAATTTAAGGACTTTCAATGGAAGATAGGTATGCATTAGAAAGTACACACTGAATAAAATAGGAATATCGAATGGAAAGCATGGATCACTGTTCATTGTATGTGCAATAAATTACATTCAACAGTAAAGAGGAATAGACACCACGAGAGTTTTAATAATGATATACTGATGATATGGCTGAGTGTAGAGATGGGATGCTCTTGTATAATTTTCTATCATCATATACATGGAAGGATAGATTTAGACAAGCACCAAAAGCAGCAAATACCAAAGCTCAAGTCTTTAAGCTGAGGGCTTGTTCAAGTTACAAAAAACAAAGAAATTTTTTCAAGCAATTCACTTGAGCATTGAATAATGAAAAGGCCAGAAAAAAATATGCAGACAAGTGGAACACAGTAATAAAAACACTACAGTTGTAAGTAAATTTCTTAGGAGTGCCAAATTAAGTTTGATTACTGGATATGGAAAGTGAGAATAATAAAAATGAACTCAGATGAGGCAATCAAAAATTAAGCTCTCCAGATAAAAAAATTAGTCACCGATGTTTTTTGAGCTCCAGGCAATGTGAGGAGGAAGAGGAGGGTCTGTCATGTTCTAGGACTGTTTCAACTACTCAGAAATTAATCTGTTGGTTGAGGTATCCATCAAACTGAACCAGCATAGCTACATTGAGGTGCTAGACAACCAAGTTCACCATTTGTACAATATCTATCCAAAGAAAGGCATTTTGCTTTACTTATCTTTCCTGATGAGAACTGCCAGATGCATCAGGCTAGAGCTGTCATTAAGTGGCCTAACAGTTATTCAGGATAAGTCATGCATTTAGATTGGCCAGCTAAGTCCCTTAACATGAACCTAATAGAAAATTTATAGAATAACCTTGAACAACAATTTAGATTGTCAATGTACTGTAGTCACACTACAAGTGACAAGTTATGAAAATAAATAAATTAAAAGGTTACCTCTAAGAGAAAAAAAGATGGCAAAATTGAAAACAGCAAGGCATGAAAATGTGATAGAGTAAATGAATAAATTTTCAATTACTAAAAATAATAAAACACATGACACATTTTTCGTATATTCTAATACCAGTTCAAAAAAAATTTGAAT
Source organism: Orchestia grillus (assembly GCA_014899125.1). Lineage (NCBI taxonomy): Eukaryota > Metazoa > Arthropoda > Malacostraca > Amphipoda > Talitridae > Orchestia > Orchestia grillus. The sequence continues at coordinate 2,912 of VOMN01073671.1, read as the reverse complement.
ATTCATATCTTATATTTTTATGTCAGTGAATGTTAAAATCACTAAAAACATCAGTCTATCAAGCCTGCACATGCAATAAATTATATAATTAGGGATTCTCTGTTGCTAACTAGCAAATATTAAAATTGTTTCTACACTTGAAAGCTACCAACAATTGTGATTATCATCAATTGGGTCCAAAATTTTTAGAAACATGAAAATTAGATTTAGTACCTATGTTGTTGAAGTTACTGGATTAAATCATCCATTAACAGTATGAAATAAATTTATGCTACATGTTCCACTTCCTCTACCACAAGTAGGACCAATCACCAGTTAATTATTAAAGAATACCATTATATTTATACTTGATACCAAGTTTTCCTACTAATAAAATTGGTAAAACTTTACCCATACAGTTTGAATGAAAAAGTGTATAAAAATTGAACTGGTATAAAAACTAGCACTCACCTGCCTTAGTTTCATCTGTAGAACTCATGATGATAAAATTCTCTTGAATATGAATATCCAGGATGTCTAAGAAGTAATTCTTAAGTATTTCATTGTACTTGTATGCAAAAAACTATTCCAATCTAAGTAAAGAAAAAGATGACAAATTAGAAGAAAACAGAACACCCAATCACTAACAGTCATCTGATTTTTTATCTTAAAATGAATCTACAAATCAATTCAAAAATCTGACATGCTTGAACTTATTTTCTGTCTTGAAAATTCAAACCCCCACCAGTCAACAAGAGAAGGGTCTTGTATTACTTTCTGATGAAGCTTGACCTCTCAGTAATAATTTCTACTCAATGACTGCAGTGATTCTCAAAATGAGACTCTGAAAATGTTCAGTCCAAATAGCACCATAACTGTGAAGTTCTATTCTATGTCTAGGTTGAACAGCCTGCACAAGGCAGCATAAGCATCTAAAAATTGGAAGAAGTTAAGAGGTTGAAAGTAAAACAGACTGACATGCACATGGTAGAATGTAAAATAAACCTGCCTTGTGTAAAGAGGAACAGAGCAGAAAGAAGAAGATTAACCCAATAAACAAATCCACAAAAGACTCCTCAACATAGAATTATGAGTTCTTCACTAAGAAACTGAGACTACCTTTGTAATATGTCAAGTCTTCAAAGTATTTTCTGGTGGGCAAAAATACCCGACGACCATAACTGGCAACAGGAACACAAGAATCATGTTACTTTCTAAAAAAGCAACCAGGGCCAAAAATAATGAAGGATTATCTCAGTCAGCATCTTAGTCTGGGAGTAGACAGCACAGTAGCAGGGAACTGAGTTTGAGAGGTGAATAAATGATGCATTTTGTATGCACTCATACCAAGATCTTCATGCAGAATTCGATGTAGTGAAGTAACCGGGATGCCCAACTGCTGCGAACGTTGGCGAATTGATTTCCCTGGACTCAAAGTCATACTGTCTTGTACAATAGCAATTTGTTGCTCTGTTCGACAAGAACGATTCCGACCAGGTGATTTGGCCGTTGCAACTGAACCAGTTGTTTTGAATTTTGTCATTAGCCTGCGAACAGTAGATTCATTGGGCGATTCACTTCTTCCTAAAATTGCACAAAGTGCCCGAGCTGTTTTTGTTGCACTTTCTCCATTTTGGTAGAATGTTTTCACTATTAGAACACGTTGCTTAATTGTAAATGGTTCCATATTTTTCCACACAAGTTTTCTGAAAAAATAAAAACTTATCAGTAAGAAAGATAAACATCATACAAGCAAACTTTTATACTCACAAACACAAAAGTTCATATCAATTAAAATTTGGTGAGGATTGTGGAATCACCTGTAGTACCTCCAATTAAGGTCCCCAGGGGGCCCTGTTAGGTTATTTCAGCCTTAGCTGGGCTTTCAGAACTTCTGTTTTTCATACCCATTTTGCTTTCCGTTTTTCTGCCTTCTTCGCTGATCATTCTCTATCTTTTCTACTTTTTTCTTCTCAACTTGCTATTTCTATGCATGGATGATCTTGTGTGGGAGCACACACATCTTGTACATAGGTTCCCTAATCTCCAAAGTTCATACCAAATGGTCCTTTCTCTTTTAGGGCAAGATAGTCCAAGTTGCAAAAATACTGCAATCCTTACTACTACCACTGCTTTACTAGTACCTTCAACATAAATTTTCATTAAATATGAATTTAACTTGTGAGTTTATTTTCAAAATGTACCCACACAAGAAATGTATAAAAAATCATGAAAAATAACCAAAATCTAGTACAATCAAAATCCTTCAAACAACCTTGCATCCAAGAAAAATCATATAATATAGAAGCAACTGCATCTCACAAAGCAAAGCATTGCTAAGTAGTGGTAGTTTTTCAAAGCTCACCAAATATTGGATACCAAGTACATGCATAATTTTGCATTTTTCAAATGAAAAGAAAATCTTACAATATATATAGCAGTACAAACATGCTACTAAAGTGTATCTTGAACGTTCTTCATAATTATACAATAGTATCTTGTAAAATCACTCTCTGGAGAGTTATACAAAGGGGACTCAAAAGTAACTGGAATTGTCATATAATTTTATTCAGGTATTGTAGCATGTTTATAGTTCAGTCAACTTTAAATTACTTTTTAATTAAAGCAATGCTACAGTGAATGAGTACAGTCCAGATGTGTTTTCCACTTTTCAAAGCAGTCCTGGAACTATTGTGAAGCTATGTTATTTAATGACTCCATCATTCATTTGGGGGAACAAAAAAATTGCAGGAAATAAGAAGGGTGGGTAAATGGGGTCAAGCCATACTTGGTCAAAAACTATCTTGCACTCACGGCAGTGCACGCCATCAACAAGGAGTCAGCACCTTGCCCGGGGGGAATTTTGCAGGGAAAAAGTTAGGTGGTATTCTGTTCAAATTTTGTTAATCATTTTTTACTCAAAAATGTTTCAT
>VOMN01073670.1:0-14752 GCA_014899125.1 Orchestia grillus | reverse complement strand
TTCAGTATGGATCCTGGGCGTCCCTTATTTTAATAAATAACTGTAGCTGGTGTGATGGAAGTCGTTGTAGCAAAAGAATCATCAATTAGTTTCCTTTGAGTCTATTGCTCATATTGACAGTCGTAGCGAAGATACTGCATGCATGAAGGGTGATACAGAAATTAGGGTTTCAAAGGAATACATTTGTCTGCGTACTGCTCAAATATGCGATAACTTTTCCCTCACTCTGGGTGGCTACCTATTATGGAAAGTTTATCCCGAGAGAAAGTTCTAAGTTCCCTTTCCATCACTCCTACATATGTTACAATGTAATAATAAAAACGCGGTGAAATTTCAGGACGTAACTAACTTTGGCTCATCGAGACTCGTTTGTATTAGCACAGAGCTGCCCTTGAGGTATCATCCAGTTGAGATAGGCAACAATTTATCATTTTATATATCAAGTAATGAAGAGGTAAAACTTTCAGTTTATTTCTCATTTTAAATAAAGGATATGAATGGAGGGCTTGAAATGTTGTATTTGTGCTACTCATCTCTGATTTAGTTTTTATTCAGACCATTTTTTGTTTTTATAACCCTTCCAACTTGGCTGATGCATAAGTGTATCAGTCAAAACTTATCAAAACCTAATTTTGGTTTCAAAGGGTGAACGTGTAACGTTTTAGCTCTTTAAATACAGTGTTCTTCTCAGTAGGAACGACGCTGTAGCTCTATCCTACGGTACAATGAGCATAGTTTTCTATTCTTAATTTGACCTTAAGATGTTAGGCCCACTCTTTGTTGTGTTTTCAAGTTTTACTGACAAGCTACTGACAGAGTTGACTTATACTGGTCTTACCATTGTACGAAATTCAATCACTTTTGAAAAAATTACACATTCTAATATCTTACTCATATTCTTGCCACACCCGAATTCATTAAAGAGAATATGTCTTATAAGGTAAAATTCTCTCATGTTTCTCATTCAACGACACCTCCGTTTTGTAACCGGAAAATTCGAGTTTTCACATTCACATATATTCATGCCAACTCTAACTCTAACCGTAAGCTGGATTTTCCCTCAGAAAATTCTTTAAGGAGGTATTGTCTCTATATTTCTTAGAATTGGTTGAGTCCATTGGTTCGATGTCATAATGAATGATTGACAAAACATTGATATTGCCTTGGGCTTCCTTCAGACTCGGTCAGCGAAGAGTCCTCGTCCAAGCCCGACGAAGGAGACGAGTGTAGCGTGGCCGTGCGTGGGCGCAGCGGCGGATGACGGCGGCCACCACCGCCCCACGGTGCCCCACAGCAGCAGCAGCAACAACACAAGCACTGAGAGTCCATCCACCTCGACAACGAGCAGTACGAGTGGAGGCACTACTACCACAGCCCAGGCATCTGCCCCACTGTGCTTCATTGTGTCCAACTCGGCTACACCGGCTGCAGGGGAGGGAGGAAATAAGGGGCTGGGACTGGGACTAGGAGGCAAGCTAGGAGTGAGGCCTGGAGGCGGCGGGGAGACCAGCTTGTCTGAGTGCAGTGAAGAGGAAGATGGCAATGCTTCAGAGCCTTTGCTAGATCAAGACCAGGACAGCACTGGCTACACCACGGACGATCCTGCCTTGGATCAGGCATCCATGATGAATGACGCTGGACTCACTGATGCGGAAGGTGACTGTTATTTATTAACTGCTAGTCAACTCTTAAATGGAATATTTTACTGTTTCTTTTCTTAAAGGTAGTCACCATGTACAAAGCTGTATCTATTTAAAATCCTAACCAGCGTTCGAAATTTTACCATTTCTCCAACCCATCGTGTTTTGGTAAATGCTTGTCGTATGTGAAATGACTCATTATTACGCTGGTTGTTGATTTTGTCATCCGTCATTTAATTAAATAACCTATTAAATCTATGAAAAAACTTGACTTATTAAACTTTTTGTTTTCTGATAATCGTGTATTTATTATTACTCAGAAGCGTTTCACAACACCAAAAATATGCGGTAATGTATTATTCTACTTGAACAGTAAAAAGAGAGGTTCAAAAGTTTTGTTCAGAATATTACAGGTTTGAAAAAATAATAAAGCTTACCACATTCAGTATGATCAACTATTGAAACATCATACAATAATGAGTTGCACGGAAAAAGTAATTATGTAGCTACCAATACACATCCCTAATTAGCACCTAAGTTACAATAGTAGAAATGTTTTTTTTACATGGAGTACTTAAGCCATAGCATAAGAGACGATTCAGCCTATATGTATGTAGATCAGGTAAGGATAATATTTAGACTAGATAAAGAGTATAAAACGTAGGCATCGTAAAAATGTATAGTGGGATTTCAGTTATAGGAATACGTTCGACAATAATAATCCACCTAACCTGTTCTAGTCTCACCGCTATCAAAACATCTATATTTCCATCGAGCACGTCGCTTCGGACTCGAACAATGGACGGGAGCAAGTGCTGACAATTGGTATCCGTTGTGCAGGATATCAACTACCAAATGCGTGTGGGATGCTGCCGCTTAGAATTTGCTGATTGTAGCTTACTTACAAATTCGCAATGAATATTGTACCAATTTAAACGCTTTAATTGATACATACTTAGAAAAGAATCTCTAACAACTTGCAACCGTAGAGAAACAACGTGCTAAACGGTGTTTTGACACCAGAGAGAATGAACTTGACCTTGATAGGTTTAATACTAACCAACAGAAGAAGACTAAAAATATTGTCGTTTCCAGTTGCGCTTTCTGTTGTTTTTCTGCCTCTAAAAGAAAATTTCTTACAGAACTATTACAAACGATGATATATGAACGTTTATCGACTACAAATACTCCCCTGATATCGCTTGTGTTGAATTATCACTAAGTCACGCAATTTGAGCATTTTATACGCAGTAGGATATTCACCAAAAAGGATGAAGTAGTTGAAACATTTAAAGCATTTTTTCCATCAAATGAAAAGTAGATTTGTAGCCACGAGATCAAGAACTCAAAAGCAGGTGCGTTGGAAAAAATAAATTCCCCAGATGATTCTTCATTCGAATGAGTTAGTTTATTATATAACATTTCAAATGCTTTTCACTTCTTTCATTGTAGCGCCCTTTAATTTTTGATAACCTGCCAATGTGTAAAAAAAGGACAAACGCATGTTTCTTTAATTGTTACAAATTAATTTCGCCTTTTTAATGCATGCATACGATTGTTATTTTTATTTGAGTATACGTGATTTGGACGTAATATAGTTTTGTATTTGTTTATTAAACATTTCTGCATTGAATATATTTACATATGTTTCTTAAAATTAGCTCTTGTTTTGTACCATTAGCAACACTGCTTTTGTATTATTGCTATGCATCTCTGTAACCATGTATGTATATGCATTTTTTGTAACCATGGCATCGGTTAGGTTTTAGAATGACTTAATCAGACGAAGATTTGGATAGTATGTACTACACAGGAAAGGGTTGACTGACTAGGATGAGAGAGCGCACGATGGTGTAGTAACGTATGTACAGTGCGGTCTGCTAGATTACGGAAAGTAATTTTTGGACAGCATTTGATTGTACATACACGGTTTCTACAAAAAATTACGAGGCTCAGAGATATTCATGCTATATTTAAATTAATCTTCTCAATTGAGTATTCAAGTAGAACAAGAGGGAAGTGAGGGCTCCATTGAATATCCAGTTTTAATGCATCTGAATTCAAGGTAAGAGCGTTTGTACGATTTCATGCCTGCACTTAATGGCACTGTTGTAGTCTTTCATCGATTCGTTAGAGCACCAGTCTATTGTATGATCCGCAGATGAGTGTGATTGATTTTTTATTTCAAAAGTGTCATCGGTGTGCTTTTTTGGCTTAGTGTACTATCGAAACGTCCCTCCTATCGTCTAAACGTCGCCTTTGTTTTGTCTGGATGTCAATTTCCAAGACAGAAAACGGAAAGACAGTCCGAGCTGTGATGTACTTTCATGGAAAGGATTTCGTGATGTCAATATTAATCCAGTGCGAGTGACTGAGTGAATGTTTATTTTAGTCGTTTTTATCACAGTAAAGTTTAAACACTGCTGCAGAATCACTGTCTGAGAAAGCAGTGTCAATATCAAATTGTCGTTGCTCGATTGTGTAAACATTTTCTGAATTTCAGTTCCCTTTAGGTATTAGAATAGCAATGGTGTGAAAGTCGTTTGCTGAAGAGTTAAACTCGATTTGGTTTCGGCCTGACACCAATTGCTCCAGTGACAAGCACAAGCCTGAGATTAGGATTGAAGGCCTCTGATGATGGATTTATCTTATGAGCTCAGCTTTTCTTACATACGGATTGTGAGTTTCCTGTTGGTGGCATTGGACGGATCACTTTCAAATTTGCCGCACTTTTAAGTTACTCGATGAATGGAACACATTTTTTTCGTATGTCTTTTTGTAGATTTCTCAAAAAAAGTTATTACTAAAAACTTATATCTTGAAAATGTTTGAAAAGTTCCATGGCCCAAAATTTTTACCCTTGAACGATGAAGTTGAATGTAGCGATGCGTTTTAATGCAGAGAACCAAGAAAGGCCTCAAAATTTAAAAGAGACAGAGCATAAGAATTTTTGCATGGTAAATGAAATAATTCGTGATTATATTTCCATTTTTCAAGAAATAATTTTCACGGGATTTCAAAATTTAAAACGAAAAGGGTTATTTTTTGGCAGTAAAATCTTTTGTCGAATTAGCTAAGTTTCATTCCTGCGACTCAAAAACTCTAAAAGATGAAATCCCTCAAAGACAAATCAAACATTTTTNAGCGTAAGCCCACGCAGTGCAGCGGTCTCAGCACTTGGTTCACAGCATCTAAAATCAATTTCATAATATAGTATTCTAACATTTGCCAGGAAATAAAATGTAACTTTTCAAAATTATATTTTTGCTCTCTCTTTGCCCACAGTGAAATCAGTTTTGCAGTTACAGTTTTGCAATTTTGATATGTTACGATGTATGTATCAATGAACATTTGCAATTATATGATCATTTTCAAACATTCAAACAAAACTCTACTCCACTGTCTCGTCAAGTTCACCTACGTAAATGTGTTCAAGATCGTTGGTCTCACACAAAATTTTCTTTCAATGTTTACGCTCGGGTCCCTATAGAGCAAAACGGAAGCGAAATTGAAGTATCTAATAAAACTTGAAGACTAAGAGATGAATACAACCACTAAATGGATGAATGGATGAAATGGAACCACGAAATGAAACGACTATGAGTTAAATAGATGAAATGAAACCACTACAACCACTAGATGAAACGAGGTAACAAAGAAACCTAATTTTGTCATAACCTAAATTAATTTTAAAATTTAAATATCATTTTTCACCGGTCGGTATCTAGGTACAGCGCGCTAAGATGTCCCATCAGGAGCACAGATTTCGCGTAAAAATTCATATGCGAACTTATCCTTCTGTGGTTTCGAGTATTCCTACTCAGAAGCAAAATCAGATGTCATAAGCCGGGTTTAAATGAATGAATGTCACGTTTCATGCAAAATAATTATTGCTTAAAACGGCCAAAAGTGTCGTTTTGCCCATCAAAGTTCATTTCAAAATACGTCAGAAATTCAGACAGACGTTTCACAATTGTAAATCTTTTTCTTTGCCTTTTTAGGTGCTCTGAGCGACGTCAACTCTCTGTACAACGATGGTCCGCTCTGTGATGGTGACGATACAAGCATCTCGAGCCGCGCATCCTCACGCATATTTGACGATGCCATGCTGAGCTACGATGCGCTGTCCGCCTATTATCACACGGACTACGACAACTTCAAAGGACCTGGGTCTGCTACGGAACCTCCAGACGAGAATCAGAAGTTGCTCCAAGGAGGAGAATTAGGCCGCTCTAACCCAAATAAAGGGGGCGCTTTGAGTGGAGAAAGTCTCGATGAACTCGACCAATGTCTGAACCTGGGTAAAGCTGACCCAACTGGTATCAATCTGCAAGATATTCGGTCAGTGTCTGAGAGCATCACTCTAAACTTTGGAACGTCCATGTTTGATAGTGAACTGGACAGCGATGTATGATATCGGGCTGATGACTCCGTGTTTGGGATTCGCCTTAGTGAGACAACAGTTTAGCCTCTACGTCGCTGCCTGGCAGCGTTCTCGAGAAGGATTGGATTTCGTCGTATGGTCTTGAATATTTTAATAAATCGTCTGGTGTACTCTCCCGCCTATTGTTTTCAAGTATGACATACTAACCCTAAAGCTCGGGTCGCTAAACACGAGCAAAACAGACGCAAAATTAAAGTATCTTATAAAAGTTGAAGGCTAAGAGATGAATAGTCACATTTTGCATACATACGGCGAGAAAGAATTGCTCGCCATTCAAGATTTGTGTAACTATTTTAATTTAATTTTTTTAATATGCAGAATAGAATTTAGTTGATTGAATTATATATTTTGTGGCCCTGCACTAACGAATAATTTTCTTTCTACGTCGCAGTGCTGTTACCAAACTTGAGATGGCGCTCCCAGTGAGCAGGAGTTCATGTAGCATTTGAGATTACTTGAAAATTTCTTGATTTCCTCTGTGAGAAAGTGAGCGGTGTGGGTCAATGGCTACGCAAAATAAGTTCATATTTGATTTACTAAGCGTAGTGTGTCTTCGCTGAGAGGATACTTTCATTTACTGGTCGAAAGTGTATGGGAAGAGATGACATAGTTTCTTTTCCTCTTTCAATCTTGGTAACTTTGATGATCTCAATGCCGTGTTTCACGCCAAGAATAAAATTGCGTAATTTGTTTTGTTATTGCTTGGCCCTACCTGTATATCTGTTCATAAAGTGTTAGCTTTACTTTAAGTATGCTACAAAAAAGATTGTATTGATTCAATAAGAAAGATAATTTACTAGGTTCAGATATTTGCTTCGGCCACTTTGGTATAATCATCCACACCCACTATGTTAAAAAAAATGGTAATTATTATTATTAGTGGCAAAAATTTTCTGTTGCTGATTTTTACTGTTTAAGCTTAAAAAGTCTCTTGATCTCGCCGACAACTTTTATGCGTATGTAACTCATGAAACGTTTTTGCTCACAGTCGTAATCTCATTTGTTGTCGCCAAAGCAACTCTTACTTCATGTGACCCTGCCTGCGGAGCTTTTCAATGCCATCGGTATGTTTTTGTGTTTTTGCGAATTTTTGGACGTATTTTATTTACATTATTAAGTCGAAACCAGCGAAAAAATTATTTTCCAAACGATATCACACAACCATTCTTAATGTACAACCATTCTTGAATTTTTTATTTTTTAAATCCAAGGCCACTCTATGGTAAATACCTTGCTGTGACCAGGGTTCTGGAATACGTTTATGCTCTTACATGTAGGATTTAGTGATTGAGGAGAGAACTTATTTGAAAACAACTGCTCGACATGGTCTATTGAGCTAGATTCTCGATTAATTGTTTCAAACAAGTTTTCTTTTTTGCACAATACACCACCATTTTGTGCGTTACCTTCTCTAACATCTTTGAATTTGTGAAAGTAGAGGAGTTGTACTATGTTCAGTGAATTATTCAGTACCTTGAGTAAAGCTAGAGCTGATAACAAGTCTAGTCAAGAAATAAGTTTCTCTAGCGCACAGATCGAGCCCATTACCGTGGGAATTAGTGGCATGAGCCACCTCTTACCTATGTACGTACACTGTATTGTTTTGAATTTTAGATGAAAGTATCTGTTTGTGTACAAATGAAAAAATATTTTCAAGACTTGTGAAAAGGGCGACTGAAAATGTTTCCTATTTCATGAACTTCTTTCATAGCGGCGAATGAGATGAAGGAACTTTGGTGACAGTTAGCTAAATAATTATGGTAACTATGCAGCTACAGCACTCAAATGACCCCAGTCAAATCTGGATGATAATGGATTTTTTCTCATTCCGTTACAATTTATTTCATCACGTCCCAACAGAAAGTGATATGTTCATTTGTGATGAGGTCCGTGGAAAAGTAATAGAACTATGGATATAACGTTGAATTTCTTTGTTAAGTGAAGGTAGGTTAGATATGATATTTACAAGTATTTGGTCCTGTGGAATTTTATACGAGGAAATACCCATAAAGTCGTTGAATTGAGTTATGAGAAGTTTTTCTCCAAAATATACTCATGAATAATGAGCAATCCTCATAAATCATATCCATCAGTAGTGCATCAGCACTTTTTCATTTACTTCTTGACATTATGCAGGTATACATCGTGTTGATTCTTCAGTGATAAAATCAAACGGTTTTTAGCTCAAGAAGCTCTCCCAGATCGTAGATAGCTTGTATTCTCTAGAAAATTGGAGGCAATTTTTACCGAGCGAAGCGCATGAATTGCACGTTGTGTAATGTTCAGTGAATATACTGGATGACGCAGAAAGAAACTTTCCGAGTTCAATAATTTTCCCTTAAAATTTTTGTAGAATGTGGGAATGTTGGATGATTTCCCTGAAATATTTTAAGCCAAAGTTGCAGCTGTTGACGGCATAAGTCAGTGTCTGACTGCAGTTTGAAAAGCAGAGATGGATAATATCGCGATGACACCCATTCACGGCTAACCTAAAAATGACAGGTGAACGCTCTTTTTAGCCAAGTGATTTCCGATCGAGCTAAAACACTGGCGATTGAAATGCTGTGGGACATGTTACTGCGTATAAACCAATATTATTTGTCATGCTACTCAGTGAGTAGGTAAAGCCGAAATATTTCTCATTATCACGTTCAGATTTGGTTACATCTGTTTTTTTTTAATTGAATATCTAAACCAATTTTCCGAACTTAATGTGCATCATTTCCTCTACATTTGAACAAGCAACAAAACAGCCCATAGTTGTCTTTCTAGCTCCCAAAAATCTAACACTGCTTGCATTCAGCAGTCGCTTTACGTATACCTTTTAGCAACAAGTATATATTACAGACCACGGTACATCATTATCGGTTGAGAATTACAGTAGAAGCTGTATACAAATTGAAAAGAAAAGTATTGAAAATCTAATTGATTCGCGAGGATTGTCATCATTTTCCTTTAATCATAATATTATTACTAAGAAGGATGCTAATTGTTTCTTCAGTTTTCCTCGAATTAGTTTGGAAAAGATATGATAAAAATATAATATTTGATGCCATTCGGTGCCTAGTTTTTTGTATATAGTAAATAATCATAGAGACACTGTAAATGTTCATATATCCATTACTATCTTTCAACACTCATTGTGAATAGCACCTTATCTGCGCGATGAATTAGATGCGTCAACATTCAGCACAGGCGGAATGTAGCGCCGGGTCTCAGGTGCGCACCTGCTTGTGGAGACGCTTCCGTGTGCGATAGCTGTAGCGCCGTTAATCGTCGTTATCGCCCTTGAAATCAAGTGTGGGATTCACACTCCTGTACGAGAGGATAAGCGTCAATCGGAGGTGATGGCAATTAGTCTGAATTTCATTTTTGAACCTCTTATTTAAGTGATCACGTGTTTCGTTAAGCACTTCTAAGTATCAGGCTCACTGCAATATTATTTTTGCATTTTTATTTCATAAATAACGATTTAGTAGTCTCAACTGTAGAATCTCACTAGTAATGAGTTCATTCTCAATGGAAGAGATTGAATTCAAACCTTTTTATTGACTTACGGCTGTTACTCCACAACTGGTAAAACTTTCAATGGATCATATCTGTGGCATGAAATGACTTAAGTATGTACTCCGTCTGTCCACTGAAGCATCTAAACTTTTACAGCTAAACTAATCAGGAAAATTAAATTTTCAAATCATGTAATTCAACTAAATTTATTTTTAGTTCATTTGATAGTATCTAATCAGGTACTAAAAAAAGCAAAACTGAATCTTTGCTATTACTGACAATCACTGCTGAGATCATCTGAGCTAACAGTAAATTTTTTGATTTTTTCATTCCTAATTCCTCAAATATTGCGTTTCCTGTCATATCGCCAGCACTAAAAAGAGATTGTACTTTTCATCTACAACTCTGAAACCATCACCTACAATGCTACAAAAGATTGATCAGGTTGTTACGTCAGATCTATCATCCACTTTATTCGGTACGAATGCATTACGATAAGCTTTGCGTAGGCAGTAGTTCTTGTCGTAAAATATGTCACACAACATCTTCTTCGGTGTTGCGACCTGGCTCCGTAGCATGAGTCAATAGGTCCTCAGTTCGATACCCCGGGTCGAAGTTCTTCCTTTGCAGTAGGAAGAATAAATGAGACATCCCAGCACGGGCTATTTCTTTGGCAGACAGGATCTTCTCAGAACAGTTCTGAAACTGACGAACACTTTCTTCGTTAGAATACTTTTGGGTCACAAGATTTAGGGGAGCACCTTTAGAGTTTGCATCACTAATCGCTTCCTCTTTTGAGATTAATTTCAATCTAATATTTTCGTTTCTTTCATTTTTGTTTCTTTGACATGCCTACAGCTCAACAAAACAGAGTTAGCATACTGTATTTGAGATGACGACATAGTGAAGTTAACTGCACTGTACGCTGTGCTGGAGAGCTTTACATTGTTTCGTCTTTGGGAATACTGTCATGTTGCTTTGATGGGTGTTACGATAGGATACACGGTGGACTATGGATATATTCTCATGATGTGTTGTGGGGGTAAAACGGTGAAAATGGGTGAACGATGGTGTTACGGTGGTGTTTTCTATCAGTGATAGTGCGAAAGTATTTCTGAAACTTTTTGTTTACGTAATTTCTATCTAAATTCACCACATTCACATCTCTTAACGAAAGCATAATCCACAAATTTTCACCAGATGTGTCATTAATGTTCGAAAATATTTGATGAGTGAATCACTCGGGATTCCTCGGTCTTCATATACTCTTATCTTTGGAATTCTTCGGTCCTCCTCGACGGAGGGAGCTGCTCTTGAAAGAAAAACATTTTCTTTCACATTTTCTTTTTGCGTAATATATTCACTGCATTGTTCTACGACTGTATTGAGCTATGGACTATTAGATCTGGGTACTATTTAACCTTTTGAGGATCTATTCATATTTAAATAAGTACATCATTTATACTATCCCACGCAGTCATTTATACTATCTGCACACGTGTGCATTTTCACCATAGTTTTGAACGAGACAATACAATTTTTGAAGACAAAATTTGATTGCCTCTAAAGTCCTTCAAAAAGGCCAGTGGTCCTCATAAGGTTAATTAGATGCGTGACTGGGAGAGACGGAATGATATTCAGGACGGAACTTATTTACTTGCTGCGGTTAAACTGAGCGAAAGCTTTATTGCTAGCCGATGACCGCCGCGTAGTCTTGAATAGCGAAGTTTGTCAGCGCTACAATGTGTTTCAGTATTGTATTTGAGTAGATATAGTCTATTTGATGCTACACCGAGAAGTGATTTTTGGTATCGACTGAATGGATTGTATTCTCCATTTTCATTGGTTTACGAGGAAAATTTACCCACGGATTTGTGTTGAGTATTTCTTAAAGTTTCAAGATTAAACGGGTGGTCTAGTTTGAGTTGTATTGAAGACGCACAAGCGTGCCTATCGAATGTCGTGAGTTAGTGTCAAATTTGTATCTATCCTCTGAAATGAATATAGTATGTCGGAAAGAAGAATTATGCAGTGTCAGCCTGAACACAAGGTTTTGAATAGATTTCGAGTGCTGGGAATGAAAGGAGCTCGGAATTTATTTGCGCATCCTTGCGAACAGTACTCGTAACAGTGTACCGTTATGAAGAAAATAAAGTACTGATTTTTATTTTGACAAAAGTTATTTCCGTTTAATCCAGTTGCGTGTTAGCTTGTTTAATGGACCTTTCGGTTGGAATTGACACTCATAGATCGGATTTCTTTACAAACGTTATACGAACAAGCTGTTTGAATATTTTATCATTTTTTACAAAAAGAGTTTAAGCAGAATCAAAGTTTTAACATACTGTTCAAAATTTCCCAGTTTCTTTTTGAGTGACCTCTTCTTGACCACTTTTCATCCAATAATTTCGTTGTTATTCATTTGAAAGCAAAAACACCTGTTTCTGCGAAGATTCAAAAATTGATATTCCTGGTTAACGGAACGCATGGAAAATTGATGGAAATCTTGGTTCGAGAATGTTTTTTCTCTTATTGTGGGTCTCCTAACAATAATACCACATATTTTCTCTGGCTGTAAGAATAAAATAAACTCAACCTTGATAAATGTACGAAACCCCTGGTCGTCTCAAACACTTATGCAGGTGAGAAAATACATCTTCGGCCTAATGCAAACGGAAAGTAGTGCGTCTGCCGTGATAATTTGAGATGGAATATTTCCAAGTAAAGACTTGTAAATATTGTAGTTTAGACCCCTAGTCGTCTTGTGCATTTAAGGTAGGACTGAGTTCTTTATCTTGTTATGAAGTATATGCAGTATTTTTGTAAGCCATAGTAAGCCTTCGCTTCTGCTCAGAAACTCGAGAGATCTTATCTCTCTAATTTTGTTGATAGTTTACATGGATTCGCATCGCTCGCTTAGTGGGAGTTTTCTTTAATTTTCATGGTTGTTTACGTTGATTGGAAGTTTCATTAACAAAAATGTATAATGTTGAAAGAGCGTATTCAAAATATACTGCCGCCATTATGTTGCTTGAAGTAGTATTTGTATAGTATTGTTTGCCAAATTGTATTACTTTGGCTACGTGTAAAGTCTCAACCCTGTCATCGTCTGTTAAAACATGTATGATAATATAAACCAAAGCTTTTAACTTTAATTCAACAATTTATCAAAGCTTATACTCTAAAGGAATCTCAGCTCTTTCTTTAATTTATGTTTACATTTTATCTGCGGCTTGTTGACAGCCTGGTTATAAATTTCTTTGTTTGAGGTATGACAACGTCGCTTCATCAATGGTAGATGTCTTCATTCGTAGGGGTCTCTAGAAGCCTAAAAACGTAGGCTTTCGATATCGTTTCCATTGAATAAATATTTTGTTCATACCTTCATGTCTTTAATCTCATCTTTTGCCTACTTCTTTGAGACAGTTTGGTAATATAAAAATAAAACTAACATCATGTTTTATGGTGCCTGACTGTGGTATCTTTTATTTCTTTTAGGTTTAAATTTGTCGCAGTTTAGATATAGTATTTGACCGATATTTTTTGAACTACTCACAGCGATTTAGTTGTCCGTTCTACTGGTTTTGGAGAAATTGTACGTGTTTTAATTGAATTTTCGATGTAGGAATATTGTGCAATTTTCTTCTACTGGCTCTTTTTGTCAACGAATCATTGCTTTAATATTTTTCAAAGACTGTCCTGCTTACGAGGATTCAATGAATCATGTTTTTGTACGGAAATAGCTTTAGCGAGGAGTGCCTCTTCATTAATTAATTTATGTGGGATGAATTCCGAACAGAAATCAGCAATTTTTAAACAGAATAATGTCAAAGAACTTTTCTTTGCAGACGTACTTCCCACTAATTGATCGTAAACTATAACGACCTTCATACGCACTAAAACAGGCTATGCCGCGTGTAAACCTTCTCGAAAACTTTTAGATTTTCTGACTATCGAATGATGAACTCTTACTGAATGAAAAGTCTACATTAATAGGCGGAATTATTTGTAGAAATATTGTTTTTTATTTTATCTGTGGTAGTGTGCTGAACGTTCACTATGTTCCACCTCTGACCTCATCCAACCGTTCACTACACTTTTGTATAATCTAAAGGTAAAATACTCTACTGTGCACCTATCCTCGACTCATAGGCTTCATTGCACGTGCTCAAGGGCTCATACCGATTCCATGGTGTACAAAAAAGCGGTTTTGCAGCGTGATCACCGTTTAAACAGCCGCATTGAAAGCAAATGACTTCAATCCTAAAGTCACACGAACGAAAGAGCTGTTCTAACAAAACCTGACTGATTTTAAATATAATCCTTTCAGTTTTGCTTGAATTTTTTCCAAATTTTTAGCTTTTAGAATAATTTTTAGTCTCCCAGATAACGACGAAATAACTATCAAGCATTATACGGTTTCAAGATAAGATTTTTGTTCCCACTTAAATTTCTTAGCGCCACGTGAACGCTCAGCGAAATAAGTTACTGTGATTTCGATTTATTATTGTCTTAGACGCTGATTGGAATGATAATTGATATGCTTGTATTTGCATTCATAACTATTGTACAATAAAAATTAATTTTTTGAGTTGTTTCTCAGCCCTGTGCCGAAATACGAAACAGGTCAACCAGGTCTTCATCAGCGCAGTCAGATAGTGACAAATCGTCTTCGATTAATTCATTTTAATGTGATCCGAATGCGTAATTCAGTTTCTCTCACTTCAAGTACACAACTTCAGTATAAAAAGTCAATCAGAAAAAAAATATTGGTAAATTGTTTGTCTTCTAAATCCAAAGCAAAAAATTAGATACGAGTTTATGCTGCCACGGCTGAAAATTCCATACACCCACCAATATCAATATTTTTACTCAGCTTATTTAGTCAATAATACCAAGCCTCGAGATATTAAGTGAATTAAAATGAATACGAAACAAGATGAAAAGTAGTGGTAATAGTAGTATTGTAGTGATATCAGTGACTCAGACTATCTTTCACGAAAAGGGAAGGAACCATCATAAATGAACTTAGGAAAGCTGGGAATCTATGCAGTAGGTGTGTTTCCACACAAGATCCCTTGCGCACAAGAATAACAAGTTAAGAAGGAAGAAAAGAAAAAAAAGAAAGAAGAAAGAAAAATCGTTTATTCCGATATCATTC
>VOMN01073667.1:0-51190 GCA_014899125.1 Orchestia grillus | reverse complement strand
AAGTCATGCTGTCAAGGACAAGACTTGACAAGTCGTGCTGTCAAGGACAAAGCTGGACAAGTCATGCTGTCAAGGACAAGACTGGACAAGTCGTGCTGACAAGGACAAGACTGGACAAGTCATGCTGCTGTTTGATGAATATTTTCATGCTCCTCAAATTAAGCGCGTAGGGAAATAACCTTGAGACTAAAATAAAAAGCATTCATATTTTTCAAGCGACACATGTAAGATGATTACGGACGGTCGCTAATAAGAGAGGAAAACGTTGCTTCCGTATTCTCACAAGGTAATTTTGAAGCCTTTAGCTCGGTAGGGGACGCTGCCTGTTTTTAATGTGTGTTGGGTGGCAAAATTTTGTTCAAATTTTTGTAGGGCGTAGAAACAAAAATATTTTGTAATTTGAAATAGTGCGTTGGACGCCTGTCAAAATTATTATTTGGACAACGAAATTGATGTCCGTAGGACAAAAATATTGATGAATAAAGAAGTTTGATTCTCATCGGGAATTGTTGCCGAGTCCCTCGCTCGTGAAGTGAAAATATTTCTGTACAAGAAATATTGTTCTGTTCCTCATCTTGTGCCATGGAAAAAATTGCAGAAGAAAAATAAGTCATTGTAGCATGTTACAGAATAAACATTTTCATCTTGACTTATAAATATATTATAACAACTACATGCAGATTAAGATATCTTATAATAATTTGCGTCAGAATAGACTGAACTGCCCAAAAATTAAAAAAATTCACTTTCGCGACAGATCAATAACGGATGATGTTACTTACGTTACTTACATGCCTATTTCTAAACTATAAATGCAAATGAGGAGTGCGATGATATGATTATATCTTCCAACTTCCAAGAGTAATTTACAATTCTAAAAGTCTTTACAATTTCTTAGAAGCCGATAGGTTCATGTTGTCATTTTCAAGCATATGCTTCGCCTGGCAGTATAATGTACTTTTTCTTATCATGTTTAATGTAAATTTCAAGCAGCATTTATGGGAAATATAAATTTTATGATTTTTTTTAAGCTGTTTGGAAAGTAATAGGAAAGACTACATTTGGAAATGAATAAGCACTGAGGAGTGCAATTTATCCCTTACCTGCTGTGCACCTCAAAAAAAAGAACTTGAAAAGTTGATAATTTTCAAGAAAGGTTGGAAAGGCAAGAAATTCAGTTCAGCAGAGGAATCTCGAAGAATTTAGCAACACATCTGTTTTTGGTCTACTAAGTTTTTCCAATCCATTCCTCGTAATTAAAATATAAAAGCTAACATCAATGAAGTTTTACAGATTTCCACGATTCTATGTTTAACTCAGACAAACTTAAATTTAAATCCAGACAAACTCAGACAAACTAAATTTTACTTCGATCAAAATTTTAATTTTTGAGTGCAAAACTTTGATTTTTGCTAAAGTCATTTTCTAAGTCACTCAGACAAGCTGTGGATGCTTGGGGGCACCTATACAAGAAAAGTTGTTCACGAGTATTTTTGCACGTCTTAGTGAAGAAGTTGTGTTGTTGTACTATTTCTTGCATAAATGGAGCGACGCTAAGTATTGTACGCCAGGCCATTCCTACTGCATCAAATTAGCCAGTTAGTTGAGCTGGCTAAGTGGATTTCAATCAGTACGTTTTCCTTCATCAGAGTCTGAATAATTTTAACTCGTCTCAAAACGGTGCAGGTGGGCAGGGAAGCCCAGCGGTACTCCAGCACTGAAAGTCTTCCAAAAACTTCTTATGCATTCGCTCCACAAACTCAAATCCTTGAATGTTGCATCACCGATCGGGCCAGAAATACTCAATTAAAAAAAGAAAAAATATCTAATGCAGTGGTATTATTTTTTAAATTTTGTGACGACCGTGGAGTTGATTGCAGGGCAGAAATTCTAAATGACAGATAAAGGCTGATACCGTCTTAATTAGTATCAAAAACTGAACCAGTGTTCAAGATTCAAACGACGCTATAAGTAGGTACACATTCGGAGTATTCTTTTTCGCAAATCTTTTGTGACACTCATGAGGAAAGAATTCTTTCATTAGTGAAAAATATGTGCTGATAAGGTAAGTCAAGCGCAATCATTTCGAACAAATTCAAAGGTGTGAACCCGAATTTAATTGTGTATAAAACATGGGTAACATAGGTGTATCGAGGCCTATCAGTTCAAAAAATCATTTACTATTAGGAGGAAAACGTCACTGTCAAAACGACTATGGTCGACTTGTAAAATTGGAGGCTTACCTACAGCAGCTTTGAAAGTTGGCTGGAGCAGCAGAAATTAGCCCATTTACAGTTTGTATATCGTATATTCAAAGTCCAACGGCAATATTGATCATGCGGCTAGATCTGGCACGAACATATACAAGGTGTCGTCAAAATGTGTTATGACAGCTCCAGCGTTCATTAAGTGTTTGTTAAGTGTCTTAGAACTCGTTTTCCAATTTCCTAACTAATGACGTCAAGGCACATAAATGGTTGTTACTTGGATTTGCAATATTCACTACTATTCCATTCTCACGGTATTCACTAACTATTTCATTCGTTCAATATTCACTAAATATTCCATTTCCCCGATATTCACTAAACATTTCATTCACACAATATTCACTAAATATTTCATTCCCACAATATTCACTAAATATTTCATGATCAGTCGCCGCCCTGTGACACTTTACCGACGCCCTGCTCTCGTACGCACGCATCACTCGGGGAAAGATTCCCAATTCGCAGTCTAATTTTTTCGCAGCCCATCGAAATATTTATCGAATAATGTTTGATAATACTCGCGAGTCATAAATTCTAGAAAATTATATACGCGCCTGCGAAAAAGTTTGGCTGTTTACTATACGTCAATTGGCTGTTCGGTTGTGCACTATACGACATGTGTCATATAAATATATGACACATGCAGAGCTTAGCGTGTTTTCGATGAATGACAATGGAAGAGAGGGAAATTTATACACATTTAAGCGATAAAGTCGTACATTGATCTCCGAAATTTCCACCACATTAGAGAAATCAAAACACAAATACAGCTAAATTGACGCAGATATCGAGTTAATGGACCACACGGTAATATTATATAGAGCTATTGGTTCACCGTAAGGTGAAGACGTGCTCCATTCGTCTGTAAAAATACGAGTTTTGTTTCATAGGCTCGTACCATAGGCAAGTTGATTTTTTAAATGCAATGAAACGATTGGTCTTTATGCATGAAATTTACTCATTTTGAATTATATGATTTAATCACTGCGAGCAAGTCCTCATTATAATTCTTGCCTGCAGCATAAATCGAGCAATTTTAACATAAGTTGCGAGGAATGGAATATCTGTATGCTTTTGAGAATAGATTGGGACTGATTTACGGTGCGGGATTTCGATCATAAAAATCTAAACCTTTCACTAAGCCTGGTCAAATGTTCATGGTGAATAGTTGGAGCAGATATTCGTAGTTATTTTAAAAGTTCTGAGAGTAATCATTCGATGGAATTTAAATGCTATAATTTTTTACTGAAGAATCGCTTGTGATAAGGACATTCCAAAATTGAATTAGTGCTTTAATGAATTATTAATTCGATCGTTATATTTTAAGAGAGTTACGGCTACCTCTGACACCTTTCCATCAATGTAAAACCATTTAAAAAAATTTTAATCCCGTTGTTCCCATCGCATTCAACGATGACTTATAGGAGTCATCGCGCGAAAGCTTCATTTATTCAAACTGCATTGCAAATACGGATCATCTTCACCTCTTTTAGAAGCTGGTTACATATTATTATCGAAGTACATTGTTCAAAAGTTTGACCAGCCATAAGCCGTGCCCCAGCAATGAAGGAAAAGTAATTTGCTGGCATGAGGGATGCTATGGGATACTGTTTTCTCAAATCCCACTATACATACAATGATAGCCCAGTGTTGTTCGCTTGCTTGCTTGGTCCGTTCGTCCATCCGTCTCTTTATTACGCTCCTAAAGATTTAGATGGGATAAAATTCCCGGGTTCGTATTCCAAAATTAATCAGTGAGACTGTCAGGGCGGGCAGTCTGTATCAGTGATACTGAAAATAACAATATTTCATGTCAAATTTACCGTAAATAAGAGGGTATCTTAGGAAATTAACATCATTTGTCCCACCATTTTTGGCGGGGCGCGGCTTCTGGTAAATTTAAGAATATCAGCTGAACTTTTCTACTTTTAATTAATTGAATGCTCAAACTTTCTCACTCGAACCAGAAGAATGGTTTCGAGAGAATAATCGAGAGTTTTGTAAAAAACATACGTGCTTTTATCGTAAAGCAAGTTATCTCGACGAAAAATATCTTGAATTCCGAAAGGAAATTCTGGACATGCGGATGGCAACAAGGAGGAATTTCTTAGATGTAAATAAAATTGACGGAAAAACTAGCACCTGTAGGAAATTTTGATGGACTCATGTAGTGATATTTTGGCATTTTTCTGAAAAATATGTAGACCTGTAAATAGAATTTTGATTATAATTTGTACATAAAGTCTCAAGGAATTATATATATATAGGATGCTCCCATGAATTTTTAGCCAAAAGTATTAGTTGCTCAAGGTGCGTGGAATGTTCATTTTTATCAGTTGTGTTAAATGTGAGAAAATATTACAGTGAAGTCCTAACTGATTACCGATAGGGAGATATCTTTCCTTTGATTGCTTGATTGAGATACCCTTTGCTTCAAAAATGTATCCATTGGTACAATTTTACAAGTCAATGCAAAGCGCACTACGATATTTTCCTGGGAATTCAGTTCATATCGTATTACAGAAAAATATGCAAACACATTGAATGCAGCTACATGAATTCAAGACATTAGTTTATGAAGTTGGGTGCACTGTGCACACAGAATGTGAACGTAATGAAAACTGGGCTGTATGGTACACACAAACTGGGCTATCATTCATTATACCCCATTCAATTGTTTACAACTAGAAACGTATCACTCACGTAAATCATATTTTATTTTAAATGATGTGCGATACAGCAAAATTAGCTTCATATCTGAAGCCTAAAGAAGATTATCATATCATACTGATAGCTACACGTAAGGTGAATGCAAACTTGAGTCAGATTCAAGACGTTTCTCGAACCCGCTGTCCTAAATTTCATAAAAGTCATGAAATACGACGTAGTCAAATCATAGCGAAATGTGTTAAATTCCCATAAATAGTAGCTCCACCAAAATAAAATTCTTACAAAGAAGACACGTCTGTTGCGTGTCGAAGCCAATTTGGTAGTTAAAAAGCGCCTCGGGAAGTAGTACCCATTGTACGTCGAAGTTAAAAGCTTATCATCGAAGCTGCTTCATGTGTACTTGTGGTTTGGATGGAACCGAGTTTCAGCAAGACGTTGCAAAAGCTCATCGGCCCTACAAACAGGTTTGGCAGGCCATCATCAAGTACAGTTACGGCAGACAGGAGCGTCTTCAGCACCTCAGCGGCCGCTGCCATGTAGAGAAAGCTTTTTACATGCATGCAAAAGAGGAGTCCAAGGGGAACCCGTCGGAACCAGCACCGAGTGAACGGTCCAGCATTTGGAGTTTGCAATTTTCTTGTTCTTTACTTCCTAGTTCTGGGCTGATCAAGCGAAAGTTCATGTGCTTCAAGCAGTTTCATTGAAAGAGAGGTATCTCCGAGAGGTTTGAGAATTCTACGTCTCTTGAATAGATTAGTGCTGAAGAAATAAGTTCTTTTAGGAGCAATTAGGCATCCGCGTGCCTCTCGCACAAAGGAAAGTGTGAGGATTTAGTTTGAAGGGCAGTAGAAATTTAGCTATGAGATTAAATTAGCTGCGAAGACAATTATAAAGCTACAATAACATATTCTTTATTTTCTAACTTGATTCAGTGAGTTATGTGAACGTTATGAAAATCGTTTATTAATGCCTCACAGAGTTTGCGTCGGAAAGAAATAAACCTGCAGGTTCGATCATTTGAACTAAAATAGTTTCACGGTCGGTCTTTTCTAAGGTATTCACTCAGAACATTTCACGTGAAGTGAAAACATAACACAATTCTCTCAGTGCTTTACTCACACGTATGGTTACTTGAAATATTATAAACGTCTTGTTTGAGCGAATCATTTCACTTAATTCTTACGCGCATTTTTTCAACTCTGAA
This sequence comes from Orchestia grillus, assembly GCA_014899125.1. Lineage (NCBI taxonomy): Eukaryota > Metazoa > Arthropoda > Malacostraca > Amphipoda > Talitridae > Orchestia > Orchestia grillus. The sequence continues at coordinate 45,049 of VOMN01073667.1, read as the reverse complement.
CAAGAGCAAGAAGATGAAACTCTCTGCTTTTTCCGTAAGTTTCCTTTAGGAGAACAACACTCATTATCGCTCTCTAGTGCTGGACGCACCGCTCTGTGTACTGGTACGAGAGCACATTCACCTCAGGGGTGTTTCTTGAATACTTTTTCCCAAGGTTTGAAACTGGAAATTTCTCGAACAAAACATATTCTGTTCCTAATACAACTTTTAATAAAGCATCGATCGAACTGATGAAAATAAATTTTTAATATGATAACCTTCCAATAGAAGAACATGAGTCTTAGTTTATCATTTCGATCAAGGAAGCTGAATATACAGTATATCGGCAAATCATTCATCATAAATTTCGAATGTCATAAATTTTTATAATTTTTACTAATCGACTAAATAGGTGTCTCTCCCTACACGTTCTTTTAGTGTGAAGATGAATGATAGCGGTGCTATGCTCAAGACTCGTATGGGAGTTCCAACCGGTCGAACAAATGATAAAGTCAGTCAGAAACAGGAGGAGGTGCAGTCAGTCAGGAGCAGGAGGAGGTGCAGTCAGTCAGGCGCAGGAGGAGGTGCAGTCAGTCAGGAGCAGGAGGAGGTGCAGTCAGTCAGGAGCAGGAGGAGGTGCAGTCAGTCAGGAGCAGGAGGAGGTGCAGTCAGTCAGGAGCAGGAGGAGGTGCAGTCAGTCAGGAGCAGGAGGAGGTGCAGTCAGTCAGGAGCAGGAGGAGGTGCAGTCAGTCAGGAGCAGGAGGAGGTGCAGTCAGTCAGGAGCAGGAGGAGGTGCAGTCAGTCAGGAGCAGGAGGAGGTGCAGTCAGTCAGGAGCAGGAGGAGGTGCAGTCAGTCAGGAGCAGGAGGAGGTGCAGTCAGTCAGGAGCAGGAGGAGGTGCAGTCAGTCAGGAGCAGGAGGAGGTGCAGTCAGTCAGGAGCAGGAGGAGGTGCAGTCAGTCAGGAGCAGGAGGAGGTGCAGTCAGTCAGGAGCAGGAGGAGGTGCAGTCAGTCAGGAGCAGGAGGAGGTGCAGTCAGTCAGGAGCAGGAGGAGGTGCAGTCAGTCAGGAGCAGGAGGAGGTGCAGTCAGTCAGGAGCAGGAGGAGGTGCAGTCAGTCAGGAACAGGAGGAGGTGCAGTCAGTCAGGAACAGGAGAAGGCACAGTCAGCCGGAACAAGGATAGGTCAGTCAAACAGAAAATATCAACGATTAAATTTCATTTTTTCCAACCTAATTCGATTGGGAGAGTCAATGTAACGGTTTTAAAGTCTTTTATTTCTCATCACAAAAGAAACCTAAAAACTTGAAGATTCGAGACTGAAAATTAATTTTAATGCTGGCAAAATTCATGATGGCAACTCATACGAAGGGAAAAATCATGCTCATACGGGGGCAACAATGTCTCTCTCCAGAAACGGCTACGAAAATAAAACATAAAAACCGCAAAGCATTTGCAATAACGTAATCACAATCTCGCGTTCAGTGTTCGCCATTGTTCCTTACACTTTTCTTGACCATAAAAACCATCTCAGTCCCGTCCATAAGTCAGCAGAAGGCTAGGACGTCCGTAAATTTTGAAAGTCCCGCTCGTGTGGTGGACCACGTATCAAAAGCCAATGAATTTAGAAGCGCCTCCGTTGAAGCTGAGGAAGAAGAGTTCTCACTATCGCCTAAATGTATCAGACGTGTACATTAGCGCGAGCGTCATCAGCCTGAACCATCTTGCTCACTTCTACAGTGTAGCGGCCGATTTCTCAACACTTCATTGGAGTCCGCGCTTACGCAAGGGAGATGGAAGCTGATCTTTGCAGCAGCTGCTCGCTAATTCGACAATCGCTTAAAACAGACAGCGTACGCCAAATGGAAACGCACATTCACTTTCTCAAGAGGAACAGCACTCACCGTGCCTCCATGGTGTAGTGCTCACGTCTGACAGGGAATGTTCAATGAAAATAAGTTAATATTTCAGGCTTCCGTAAGCACAAATTAGGTAATGAGCGAGCTCCGGTCTTTCTTGCGCTTGTCTTGGAAATTGTTAGACCTCATACCGACCTGAACTGTGATTTTCTGATTACGGCGAAATACTGATAAGCATTGCTAAGTTTCCGATCGCATGCTGTGCTACCAAAGAATGCAGTTACTGCTCTCGTAAATTGTGATTTATCATTGCCATTTTCACAAATAATCTTTGGGAAAGAATCATGTACTAATGGTGATTGCTCCCCGGTCGAAAGAAATTGCAAAATTGTTCGGAAGAAGGTTCGCAAGCTTAGGAGCAGCAAATGATCCTGCGATGACTGTGATTCCAACGCCGCCAGCAAATCCTCTAAACAACTGTGAGAAAGGGATTGCTTCTGTGTCTCAACAGAAGCTGCCGTGGGGTCACAAATGCTTTCATCCATCATTATTTGTAAAAACTTTTGACAGTAAAGGTTGCATTTTAAAATTTCACGATGTGCAGTCTGAGAACGGGCTAAGCTTAGCGCCGTCGCTGAATGACAGGGGTGTCTTCAGCCTGGAGCGTGGATTGGAACACATGTAAATAAAATCAGGGTTTATTAGGGGCAGGAGAAAATGACGGGCAATGAACAGGAAATGAAACGCAGAAAAGTTGAAAGCTGAAGAACGCTTGAGAAGCTCATGCTTGAGTTTTTTCTTTCATCGTGGATGTAGATTTTTTATTTTTTTAAAGGGGAGGGAGGGAAAGGTACGAATTAATTTGGCTCTTAAAGAAATCAACAACTGAACGGGTGACGAAATTCAACTTACCCTAGTTTTTTTAGTTTCTAATTTTTTTAAGAGAGTGCTGTAAATCATTCTTGATTTTTTAATTCAACAGAAAATTTACCTTTCTAATTTATCCTTTGAGTATGTTGATTTTCGTGTACTCTGAGACTCTTCGAACGAATTGAATTCCAGCCTAATCCACAATCGCAATCTATTAACTACACATCTCAGCAAATTTTTCGAATGTAAATAATTCTTTCTTTCAATGGTAAAAGATTCAATCGGTTAACTTGAAGCATTAAATCTAACGCGAAGGTTTATTACCATTGATTTGACTAGGTATGATAAGGATCTATAATTTTTTTCTGTTCTATCCGCCACTCCCACGCTGAGTTTGAAACTAGTGGAACTAATCATCGACTAAAATACCGTACTGTTTAGTCAGCACAAAAGATTAAAACTCACATTAAAATTTCCCCTAAATCGTATGCTTCATGCCCGGGCTTTAGAACGAAAAATTCGCCCTGTAGCACTCACTTTTAAACAAAGTGTATAAGTTATCTACGACGAAATTTTCTAAATCCCTTTCGGTGTCGACGACCGTTCTCGAATTCGGACGAAAACAAAAACTCGCGGAAAAAACCCTCGTCTACCGGCAACACCCGAGCGCATTTAGGGCCGCCGTGCCCTGGGTAAAAGATTTAGTAAGAGAGGGAGCTCTTAATATTTTCAGAGGCAGATTCCTTTCATCTTTGCTATGGGCTGCACTGTGATTGATGCCCCCAGCAGTCTAGGGCACGAGCGAAGGATGATGTGGAGTTTCATCTGGGATGCGGGCAGAAATTATGCCCAGGATTACAAGAGAAATGATACCCGGGAAATGATGTTCAAGAAAATAATGCTGGGGAAAAGTGTAATATTATTGAGGGATGCAGGTAGAAATCATGCTCAGGCTTGCATAGGGAATTAATACCAGAGATAACGTGGAATATCATTCGGAGATGCGGGCAGAAATAATGTCCGGGAAGTGATGCCCGGGCTTAAAAAAAGGGAAATAATGATGGCTGAGTGAGCGTTAGCAGAGAAGTTATGTCTCGATGTTGATGAGTTGACGTTTGACTGGCGATGAGATTCTTGAGTGATTTTGATTCATGACACTTTTATGTAAAATGAGATTCCTGCATTGCTGAGCGTCCAGGGGAATTGGCAGGACGTCCGTGGCGCGTGTGGAGGTGGCGGACGAATTGTAGCGGGTTGATGGGTGTGTTGAGGCTATTGATTGGTGAGCAATGTATAGTAATGAAGTAGGTTTATTTATAATGGTAGTTCTTTAGGTTTTTGGAAAGCTGAAATACTGAAACTTTTCTTAACTTTTTCTCAATATCGCGGAATCGCATAGAGCTTCTACTTTCTTTCTGATATCAAGATTCTGATTTCATTGTTGAGACTCATGTGCCCCATTAATGTTAAATGTTACTATTATCAAATTATGTAAAATGTTACTATTATCAAATTATCTTTACTCGCTCAGACATGGTATTCTCACCTGTCGCGCCATGGTATTCTCATTTGTCCCACCATGGTATTCTCACCTGTCGCGCCATGGTATTCTCACCTGTCCCGCCATGGTATTCTCACCTGTCCCGCCATGGTATTCTCACCTGTCGCGTCATGGTATTCTCACCTGTTGTGCAATGGTATTCTCACCTATCTTTCCATAATATTGACATATGTGACCTTATGACGCTTTCAACCGTCGTGTCGTGACACTGACTTTGCATGTGCATGTTTTGTACTGCCTGCTCTAACAATTCCTGACTTCCTCTTATGAAACCAATAAAACTGACATTTTGGTTTTTAATTAAAAAAAAACACTCAGCTTGTTGAATTTATGTTAGTGATTTCCACGGTAAAATTTCATTAACTTATATCAGGGTAGGGAAAAGTTTATGTACCCTTCGAGAATAATTTTAAAGTCGGGCGTTTGTGAAAGAAATATGGATCACTTTATTTCTACTGCACAAATTGAATCGGAAGCTGGAGCCTGTTTATGTTGCTCTTGGACATTATATTTTTCTGCAGATATTTTTTCCCTCCATTATTCTTGCGATTTTTGAAGTACAAAAAATCCTTATTTATACCGTAATCTAGGGAATATTTCTGTATTTTAATTGTCCTTAAATTTAATTTAAAAATTTGCAGACATCAAATTTTGGCATCAAGTTAAAACATAGATGTGTATCACCGAATGAATGGATTTCTGAACCTCTGCCACAAATCATTAAATTATTTACTATTGTCAAAACATGCACTATTGATATTGTTCTAGTTTTTTTCTAGAAACATATTTACAATACATTGTAAACGAAACATAATTATATTTTAGGGTTCTGAGACGTACCCAGTATGCTCGGGGTTTTTTCCGCTGGTAAAATTTTTGAGCATCTTTTCACGAAAAAAAGGAATGTTTCAGTGAAGGGCGACCAACTTTGTGAGAAGATGAAAGTTTAAGATGAAAGAAATATATGATCAACCATCAGTTCTTGAAGAAGCTATTTGGCAACACTCAGGGTTTATAATTAGCTTACTGGGGGGCTCAAGGATTTGTGAGGAAAATGCCCGTACCTATTCTTATCAGACAAGTTTCGAAAGAATGTAGGGCGCAGGAAACGGTAATGGCGTGCATCGACGTTGTAAAAGGTAAACACTCACGTGTAATTTCACTGCAGATGTGAGTTTTTCATGAAACGCGAATGATCGACGCAGGATATCTAAAACAAAAGCTTTCGAGAACTCCGATATATCCAAGCGTAAATTCGGAATGTTTGACCAAATTCACTTACAAATTGTGAACTCTATTTTTTGGAAACGCAAAGCAAGGGCAGTCGTAGGGTGGAGTTGTACCTTAACAAATCCAAGGCGGATGAAATTGACTGTGCATAACATCTCACCGCCAGTAAATCAAATAAAACATCATGTAGTTCCCTGAGATCTGCTTCAGAGTTGTGTTCGACTTCAATCGAAATTCGACTTGTGTCAGATAGTTTTGGAAAATATGTATATTTTACATAATATTTTGTGTGTCAAGGACTTCCACGAACTCTCGCAGTTGATCAATCTAACAGAAAAAGTTTGTTCCGTTTCTTCAGCTCTGCAATTTTTCAAAAATTGTACTTATTGATTTTTCGCAATCTAATAATACATCCTCAAAAATTGTCAAAGTGAATGAATAAAAGAAACTATCAATAGCTTTGAGCGCAAATGGAGTAGCATATTTTTTATTTATCAATTTGAAGCTGCTTTTTTTTTGTACAACGGATCAGACGTTCCCACTCTTAAGTGCCCGCTTGTTCGGGACAACTTTGGAGAACTTGAACCTAGATAATATATTTTTTACGAAAGGAACAGAAAACTACTGAAACGTGTGGGCGAAAGGAAGAAAAGAGCAGGTGTGTATGCAAAACATTGAATTTTTACTAGTGAAGTACATGCAGATTTTTAATGAAGGGACCAAAAAAATCTTCATCAACATCTACTAAATGGAACTGATCTTTAAAAACTACTCATCTATGAAATTCTGAGACATGCCAGTTTTGTTTGATGTCATTGTATCATTAGAAGATACCTAAAGGGACGAGTTTACCGTCATAAGCCGACATCTCTACACCAACTCAAGGCATCCACTGAGGCAGAAATCCGGCGAATTGGACCCGAACTTACGACTGTCGTAACACACATGAACACACACATGAAAAAAAATCATTTCAAAATCGAATCAAATAAAATTTATCAATTTCAGGATTCTGATGCTTTTCAGTTTCCCAAAATTCTTCATTTATTTCAGAAAGCATGATAAATTCTTTTTAGACTCGTCATTAAAATCAAACCAAGAACGAAACTAATTAACTCGTGCTAGACCGAAGCTCGGATTCTTCCTTCCCGTGGTACTAAAATAGAACAAAACGAGATATGATATAAAGCATGGAATTCTACATCGGATTAAAATCGTCTTCATAGTCGTACAAGTGCACATTACGTATGCTGTACGTAAGTCCCGAGGTTGTGAGTACGTCTACAGGCACGACGAAAGCTCCAACAAATTTAAAACCTCCTGCTGAACTCCAAATCCCCAGTGCACGCACTAACTAAACCTGAGGGGCATAGCAGCTTCTTTCGGATCTTCATGCGCCAACTCAACGCACTCCTCTCAACAAATTCTCCTGGCCTCTGCAGTTTTCAGTGGCTTTCGAACAATCTTATGAATCGAGAATGATCTGCAGAGTGTAAAAATTGACCGAATATCGAATGTGAAATGGGTCTCTATATTGGAGCATAACCTTTCTCCAGCACTCGACCACACGCGTGCAAGATGAATCCCACATCTACGACCTGTTATTATACGTCAAGCGATGAGCTGTGGCGGGATCACACGGCCTTCATGGCTCGTGCGAGGGGGAGATTTATTTCCTTCCTAGAAGTTCTGCACGAAGAAGTTTTCACCGCAGAAACTGCTCTTAAAATTTACTCATGGTTCGAAACTAAACAATGTTCTCTTTTAACACGAGGGTTTTAACTAAATTAGGCTGATGCGTCAGATTCAGCACTGCGTGATTGCAGAGCGCCACCAGTTTATAAAACGGAGAAAAACTGCTTGAGTACGAATTAAAAGAAGAGTAGAGCGCTAATAATTACTGTTGGAATAATTTCTTACTACTTACCTACTTATAAGCTCATCATGCGTTCTTTATGTCTCGTTGATTTCTAAGTTACGGCTGGTTTTTCAGAAAACCGTCGATAAAGAAACAGGGGCTAGAAACATTCCTTCATCGTCATCAGAATGAAGTTAATTTTACAAGAGATGTATGCACGAATTTCACTATGCAGTCCGAATTTCACATACCATCACGATGGAAACCAATTTCGTTTAAATAAATGCGGTTATCAAATTCCGTTTTATTCGTCATATTGTAATGGTATTGCGATATTAATTTTCTTTGCGATGTTACCATTTTTGCAGCTTTAGTTTGAATTCGCTCATTTCATGCTCCTCATGACAAGAGTATACATGAAATAATAATGTATAACGTACAAGTTTATACAGTAGAATTATTGAAGCTCTCCTTGCAGCTTCCTTGCAGATGATTTTTATTTGTAATCATGCGTTGAAGATTCAGAAATGACCCCTCCTTTCAACGCGCCTGAGGTTTGGCTCTGCTAATGCTCCATCCAGCGCTCTGAACACCGGCGTGACGACCAAGTTTTCATTCGTACCGAACGCCTTTTCGACGGTTCCGTAGCTGGTCTTTTTTTGGATGGAATGTGACCTTCTTTAATTTATGATATAGGATCATAACACGTGTCTAAAAGCGCTTTATTACGGGACCAATGCCCAGCAATTGTTTCGCAAACTTCGAGCTTGAGCTACCTCGTACAAATGAGGGAGTATTTTTCTAGATTTTCATCACCGGCCGTAGTGGTAACTGAACCTCAAGTCTGGTGTATTTAATGCCTTCATTACTCAACAATACATCACTGATCCTCAAATAGAGCACGATTAACACTTTACTAGGGCTAGAGTTTATAAAATATACTAATTTGAAAATGCATTTTGTTTCCCTTTGGATTTGTATTATTAGCATAAGTATTCTAAAAAGATTGAATGGTTCAGTTAACCATCACTGTTTAGGTTGTTAATTCAAAATTAAAAGCTTCCACAATCCTACTTCAATCTCGAGGCACGTTTTATCAAAGGTCACGTTTATTTTTCTAATTCTGCTAGGGTAAGAAGTCAAGCTCAGCAGGAAATTGCCGACTCCAGTGATATCACTCATTTTCACACACAGATTTTAACTGCAATCGACAGCGTCAGTGTCATCGCCATTTTGTTGAAGTGTTTCCCATCACACGGAGGCAAGGCTAGCTCTGCCTCTGCAATAATTTCTCTGAAATCGATCGTTTCCTTTGAATTACCAATCGAGAAAAGCCTTAACACTGCCGAATACGGTCATTTGCCTCTCATTGCCCTGCTAAACTGAGTGCGGCGCGGTCGTAAAAGGCACACTGCGTACCGCCCAGCTAGAGCGTCTACCACTGACGCAGCTGTTTGTTCTCCAAAAAAGCCTTTAAAAACCTCCGGATTTTCTACAGCTTCATTCGTGTAGTCGATGTTCACTTCGAAGGCTGAGTTATTGGAGACGGTGAGCCCTGTAGCAATCTGAGCAGCCTTCCCTCAATGAACGAACTCTGTCTGTAGGGTCTGCTCTCTTCCAGCTATTATTTTACGGTCAATGGGCAATAAACGTGTGAAAAATTTTTTTGTTCGTCAAAAAATTCTGTTTAACTACCAAACGAGGAGATTTATTTGACGGTTTAAGGAGATTCATTTGACGGTTTATTAAAATTAGTAAATTTACGATTATTTTAAACTTGGGTCCCTGTGCTACATCAGCTCTGAGCAACATAACTTTTGAGTACGACTTGAAAGTGCTGTCAAAACGTTGTCTTTATTTAGTTAGTATGCTAACACCTGTGGTTTCCTAAGAGAATAATAATATCCTCAATTGCAAAAAAGCTTATGTATTTCTTCAATGATACGTGGGCTAAAAACCGTGTAGGATATCAGGAATATGAAGGTAAACTTACCGTTCAAGTTCTCCCGGGGAAAGAAATCAGAAGCATTGTCGCCTAAACATTGAAGTAGTTTTAATATGGCATCAAAACATAAAATTGAAGGATTCGAAAAAATAATTCTTACTTTCACCATTGCTTCTGACGGCGCATGAGCTATAGCTCCGCCTTGTAGAAACAAAGTTTCCAAAATTTTCAAACCGACACACAGTGTGTCTCACAGCGCGATTTCTGAATCTCTCCTGAGAACAGAAATCAGTTCCCTGAAATCACTTAGCATTCACTGGACGTCCACCTCTCACAATGCCCTCTCTGCGCAGGCAAGTTCCTCGCCGGTTTTCTTCAGCAAATTCGGCGAGCTCCCCAATCTCTTTGTGCTAGCAACCGCTTCTGCATCTGAAAGCCTAGCAAATCAAGCGGAAGAAAAGATGGCCAGCAAAACCTAGGTAGTCTTGTTCGGAATCACAGTGATAATAAAGCGAGAAAATCGAAATAAAGCACGAAATTTGTTCAACGTTTCTTACGAAAAATTTTACCAAACAGAAAGTTATTTTAAATCGGCAAGTGCAGGATATTAATAACCAATCTAATAAGAATACGCTCAAACAGTGCTTCGAAATCAAACAAGGAATTACCCAACTCGAATACATTTGCGACATCAGACGTTACTGTTTTCACGGTTCACATTTGACAACTTATCTAACGACGAAAATAAAGAGAAGCAGGAATAATAAACGTGATTCGTAATGACGATCAGTTTCAAAACAACAAGTAGTAAAGTTTTGAAATGTTAATTTTGAGTTAAAACCTGTGAAAAAAAATTATAAACAACATGACACTGCCTCTGTGTCGGTTGAGTTTGTTCAGACGCTGTCGTGAACACATCTGTCTTATAGTACTCAAAAAGTGCGATCATGTAAACTGAGGATTTAGAGGTTCACTGACAGTAGTACTGACTTAGCACATGTGTGTACATACATGGTGTTCAAAACCTAATGGTACAATCTTTGACAGTAGTTCCGAACACCAAAAGTAGGACTAATTCAGGAATAAGTTAAAATCCGAATCCTCATCGTTTTCGAGATATCGAATCGTAGAGGTTGAAGATCTCTAGGGAAAATTTCTACATTGTTTCGTTCTTCGTTTTCTCGTATCTGGGAATTGCTACCGTGTATGAAGGGGCCAAACCTGCACTGACGCAGCCGGTGGAGATTCCGGACACTGATTTTAATTCTGCCAATTCCGTAAGAAAGTCCAAGCGATCGAATGATCTCCCATCACCTACAACCGTGGGACGGCCNCCCCCCAGAGTTGGATAAACTTTACTTGATTTCTGTATTCGATATCTCGAAGACGATAAATATTCGGTTATCAACTTATTCCTGAAAAAGTTCTTGTTTTCAATTTATGTATGGTTGTAACCTGTAGAACACCCTATATTTCAGTTGTACTTTAAGTTAATTTCACGATATTGCAAAAATAAAGTAATAACTCGTTGACTAATTTTCTGATTACTCGCACAATGGGTGATGAAATCCAAAGTACTTCAGCCGTTCATAGTAAAGAGTTGCATTCAGAATGTTTAAAAATGCGACTTCTTGATAGACAGGCTGCCATTCAGCAATATGGTTACACGAGGAATATTTTTTTAATGCAATTTTAATTAATTAATTCGTTCGAGAAAACGAATCTTCAGCATCGCAATCGTTGAAAGCAAACGTTATAGCCTCATTATGTTAGGAATATTGTCTTCTTCACCTGTCATTGCCCTACTTACTGAATTCAGTATTCAGTGGAATTAATTTCACACATGCTGTGGGTTCGTTAGAACGGAAATGCTGCCGACCAACAGGAAATATCCCTCTGCTACTTTTGCTTGCTCTACGCTCAACGTAGCATTCGTGCGACTCCGTGAAAAAATACGTACAATGTGGAAACGGTTAATCCAGTTGGAAAGTAATTTCGGCAGAAATAGCAAATTGCCATTAAACTACCTACAACTGATTTATCCAAATTTGATTCACTCTATCTTCTGCAGGTTTTGCTAAAATCAACGGAAAATAATGCATTGAAAAAGTATATTACTGCAATTCTTAAGCTATGGTAACAAGGTTTCGTTAAAAACATTGTGTGAAAAAATTCAAAGTCCTGTTTTAAATGAAAATGTTTATTTTCTGTTCTCCAGCAGCTACTCGTGTAAGCTACCGCAGCAATCAATCGTGCAAAAACGTCCGATGCCATAACAGGCAAAATTGCAAAGATATGTGTAATTTATACGGTGCAATGAAAAGATACGCTCTATCTTTATAACCTCCAAAGCATCAGGCATCGATTTGAGGTCCAACCAGTACTTTTGGAGCTAACATTGCAAACTCTAACGAAAATGAAATAATTTTTTCACCGGAAAAGGACGCTAAGGTACCAGAAATGCAGGGCGGTGAAGCAACAACCCAACTCCAGCCGACTTTGGCGCCGGAGCATCTACAATTGAGTCCATTTAAGCATGTTTATCTATTATTTCGTAAATTCACTGACGGAGTTACGAAAAATGTAGACTGGACAGCGACCAGAAACATTCTACAGCTGCGATTAACGTGAATGTGAAGAAGCTGCTACAAGCGAATGCGAACAAGGCTTTCGAGATCCCTGAACGCTCGAAGATTTTTTGCATGATGGTCGCAGGAAGTGAAGTGCACGAGTTTCCAGCTTATCTACCTGCTGGCGTACCTGCCAATCATGGCGGCAGTAAACGTTAATTACGACCTCTCCCATCCCTCAGCCAGGGTAGACCGGCCCGTGAGTGATTGAATGCAGTAAATGCTGAAGTTCTGATGGAGAATTGTAAATTTTGATCGACAACGTGATTAAGAACATCGAAGTCTGAAATAAGATTTTTCCTTTGTTCAAATGTAGAATGTAATGAATTTATTTCTCTTTGAATGTAATGCCTTAGTTGCAAGTTTAATTTTTATGTTCTGTGAAGCGATGGAGTGGAAATGAAGGCAGACATTGGAAATTTGATTCATGACTACTGATATTATAAATACTTTAAGCTGATCTCTTATTCCTTTATTTTTTTTAATATATGCTGAAATTAATGAAGCCTGAATCATACTTGGTTTTACTAAAATAAAAATACGATAAATGATGAATACCCATTTTGTTCGTCTCTATGAGTTGCATTCATTAGGACATATTGAAATTTTTGAAAATGAAACCTACTTTGCCTGCAACATGCTTCAAAATTGTAAAAAATCAATTTTTCTATTTCCTTTTCCAATTACGTAAAAGATCAGAAGGTAAAACGAGACTACATACCTCGTTTCCGTCAATGAAATTAGTTAATGCACGATTCGATTACTTCACTGCAGTGCTACGTGAAAAATGCTATAGGTTTGCTATGTGGAAGTATTCGCGAAAATCCCCGCTCATGCATTATTTACTTACCCATACATAAGAATCATCCTCTATGTTACAGATATCATAATCTTTCATTATTTATCTATAAATTTGCACACTTTTCAGGAATTGTTTTCCTCGATTGATCACTTTAGAAACGATTCAGTAAATTGCAATGGGTATTCCTGCGGAAGATTGCGGCAGTTTTGGCGCGATTCAAGAGCATTAATTTGGACGTGTAACCAATGGGAAATGTGCCGTAATTCTGAGGAGCTTTCGAGTGGGTCAGATGGACTTTTTCATCTGAAAATTATTTTTCAATTTTAGTTAGTCACTTAACAGTTTGTACGTAATCCCACGATGAATAAAAGAATCAGGGAGACAATTTTTTATCCTATTGTTAAAAAAATACTAAATGCCTAAAACTCATCCAGTATAAAACAAAAACGTTTCGGGGCAAATCATCTTGATAGAACGCGTTCTAAAACGTTTAATGTTTTACAGGATGAGTTTTACGCATTTAATCTTTTCGTTTCCTCCAATATGATACAGGTTACTACAATAATTTTCTTACTTATGAAAGAATTTCCCTTAAACCTGCTTTGAAGCTTCATAAAAAGGCATTACAAATGTTTTCAAGCATTTCGTACGCATTCAAAGGGCGATAAGCAGGCACTTAGGGTACATTTATAAGTTCGTTGCAATCAAATTATGTCATGTTCATGAACAATTCTCATAGCACTAGACTAGCCAATTCCTTGTTTTGAAGAAACTCAAACGTTTCGCACAAACATTTTACCGGCAGAATGTAGCGGTGGGCAGCCTGTTTTTCCAGTACGTCGCTTGTGTCCAAGTCGTTTGTACGCTATGTTGCCATTGCAGCCAGCAGATTTTTTTTCTTTCAGTTTGTAATTTTTTATGCGTCTTCTCTTAATACTTTTATTGCGAACACAATGTTGTGGTCTGATCGCAACATTATGATCAAATTGCAACTTTGTAATCGGATTGTAACATTATGATAGAAATGCAGCATTGTGATCAAATTCCAACATTATAATCTAATTTCACCATCATGATCTCACCGCAACGCAGCGATCCAGTTGAGTACTCGACTGATAGTCATTTGTTCATTCAACGTAATTTTTGTAGTCACTATAATTTTAATAATATAAAACGAGGGTAATATATCGCGAAAGTCAAATGACAAAAGCCGTTCTGATAGAGTTACTTTAACTGATTCACTCATTAGTTCGTGAATGATAAAATAATAAGATATCATCTCCATGCCATTCTCAGTGTCCATGCCATTCTCCATGTCCATGTCATTCTCAGTGTCCAAGCCATTCTTCATCTCCATCCCATTCTCCATGCCCATGCCATTCTCAGTGTCCATGCCATTCTTCATCTCCATCCCATTCTCCATGTCCATGCCATTCTCCGTGTCCATGCCATTCTCCGTGCCCATACCATTCTCCATGTCCATGCCATTCTCCATGTACATACCACAATTGACTTGGTGTTTTTGCACATCATATGTTAGTACAGAGGAATGCCTCATACATCATTCTCAAATACAATAAAGGGATGTTTCATACTTCTCGCTAAGATACTAGAAGGATACTTCTTGCTTTAATTTAAGAGACCACATGGATACTTCATGCTTCAAGCTAAGATACTAGAGGGATACTTAATGATTCAAAATAAAATTATAGAGGGGTATTTCATGCCTTAGGCCAAGATACTAGAGGGATATATCGTACTTCATTGTAATATACTAGAAACATACTTCACCCTTAATGCTAAGGTAACAGAGGGATACTTTATAATTAATGCTGAGATGTTTAAGGGATACTTCATAATTTGTGACAAAATACTACAGTGTTACTACATAATTCATGTTAAGATACTAGAAAGATACTTCATAATTCATGCTGAGATACTTAAGGGATACTTCATAATTCATGCTATGATACCAGAGAGATACTTTATAATTCATGCTGAGATGTTTAAAAGATGCTTCAAAATTTATGCTAAGGTCCCAGAGAGATGCTCCATGCTTTACACTAAGATATTTCATGCTAATCATCCCTGTCTGATAGCTACATGATTAGGGCTCTCCTAGGTTACAGGGCAGTACTAAAGCAAGTCCAAATTACGTACACTACTTACTTTAATTAGTACACTACTTCCAAATTACGTACACTACTTACTTTAATTAGTCTCTAGTGAACAGACCCTTCTTTGAGAGTCTGACAAAGTTCCCAAGATTATTCCTCAAAATGACTCGTCTTCTAGTTTAGGTACGTCGCCAATATCAGAGAGTTAGTTTTAGCCCTTGGCGAGAGTTGGCAGGGATGAGATTACTCGGACTGCGACTTGGAAGCACTATCGTAATTCTTCGAGTGCGTTTTCTTTTTCATTGGAAATATGTAGCAATTTTCAAAGCTGATGACCTAAAAATTTGAATCATCCAAGCTCAATATGCAGTTTATTTTATATCCTGCATGATAATGTGCAATGTCATGGCATGAAGCGTTGAAGTCAAGAGAACCTTCTAACATTTTCGTACCGAGCTAACAGATTTCGACTTGTTGGAAACAAATCAATATCGACTTGCAGCAAGCAAATCAATGTCAACTTTCAGTAAGCAAATCAATTCTGATTTGCAGCAAGCAAATCAATATCAACTTGCAGCAAGCAAATCAATTTCAACTTGCAGAAAGCAAATCAATTCTGATTTGCAGCAAGCAAATCAATGTCAAGTTGCGGCAAGCAAATCAACTCCGACTTGGAACAAGCAAATCAATTTCGACTTGTAGAAAGGAAATAAATTTCTATTTACGGCATGCAAACTAACTTCGTCTTGCAGATTCAGTCAATGGAACAAAATGCGCTCTTCTCCGCACCGCCAGAAGGCCTAAGTCTGAGATTCTGTGCATTGCTGCAAGGCATGCGACCGCAAACACTCGGCTGGTGTTCTTTATGTTTTCCCCAATTACAGTTCTAGAAATCTTGCTTTTGATTATTCTAGTTCACTTACAGCCAGAGCAACACCGTAACCCAGTAGGAACTATACACAGCACCTCAGTCTTTAGCATGGCACTGCAAAAACTTCATCCCTTTGTTCAATAGAATTGTTCAAATTGAAAAAGTGAAAGTGGTCTAAGAAGCGTTTCCCCGTCGTCATCGTCGGTTATGAAGAATACAGTGCGACACTTGTTCTGTTTGATACCAACGCAAGTTGATTAGGAAAACAAACTTTATTACATTATGTTCCTCCGGTTGAAAGTTGTATTCAAATGAGAGTAAATTTCAAGTAATGCAAAAATAACCGAGTCTCATTCGAGACTAGAGGATGCTGGAGCGCATCGTCGTTCTTACGCTGCCAATTCGTTGAGATCGGATTAGGTAGGGGAACAGTGCCACATTTTAGCGAATTTCCCGCAATAAAATCCAGTTACTGCCGTACGAAAGCTTCTACACAATAAGTAAATATCAGAGTAAGCCGATAAAACAACAATCAATGCAATAACTCCCAGGTGCTCGATCGTGGCTGACGATATGGATCGTAGACCACCGATCACAGCGAGTGATTAGCCCAGCCAATTGAGGTGTGCACCGGCAAATTGGAAAGAAGACCGGGCGTTATCCAGCTCTTTCATTGAGCAATGAAATACGATTGATATCCATTTCACTAAATTTACAGTTGTCCCTTGCATGGAGCGCTAGATCGGTTCCAGTAAGCAAACGCTCCACCTTTTCATTTGCTATTTGCGACACGTTCTAGTTCCTTCTCATAACACAAATATTTTCCTTGCCATTTGATGTTCGCTCTAGTTGATACTGCTTTACGAGGAAAGCACCCATACAGCGGTGGCTTGCTGGAACCAATCTTGCGCTCTATGCGGGTGCGCCCATAGAGCGATTGCTTGCTGGAACCAATCTTGCGCTCTATGCGGAGAGCACCCATAGAGCGGTTGCTTGCTGGAACCAATCTTGCGCTCTATGCGGGGAGCGCCCATAGAGCGGCTGCTTGCTGGAACCAATCTTGCGCTCTATGCGGGGAGCGTCCATAGAGCGGTTGCTTGCTGGAACCAATCTTGGGCTCTATGCGGGGAGCGCCCATAGAGCGGTTGCTTGCTGGAACCAATCTTGCGCTCTATGCGGGGAGCACCCATAGAGCGGTTGTTTGCTGGAATCGATCAAGCGCTCTGCGCGGGGGACAACTGTAATGTTTTCATGTTCATGGCGTTACTAAACGTTACGCGTAGTGGTAATAGTGCGTCGCATAAACCTCATTCCAAATTATTATCATCTGGTTATTGAATGTCCGAATAGTACCAAAGGTCGATCACGGTCCTTCCCATGAGCATTTGATTCCTGGTAGTACATTTCAGGTCTCAGTGAAAACCCCACAGTGTGTTAGCCCTGAATTGATTGCGTCCATCAATCCTACATCGGGTCAACTTATTTTTTTAAATTAACGAAATGTTGCGATGGGACCATTTATATTTCAAGCACTTGCGCGTTTGTTCATCATAGTTTTAAATGTAGCAATAAGAATTCAAGAATAAACTAGATTGTTTGTATATACTGTCTTGAGTTCTCGACAGCGTTCCTTATAGGGTTGACTCTGAATGATGTAGAGCGCACTTGACATGGGGGAGTGTGTAGCTCTTTCTTAAGTAAGAATTTATTTTCTGTCAAAAGAGTTTCCGAAGAGAAGCTCTAGTGAGGTGACGATGGCTTCATGAAGAAGTCGTGCTGAAACTGTGAGGGCCTAGCTAACTCCGTCTGCAAGTTTTAACTGAATGAAAGCGAGACCAAATTGAGTTCTTCACATAGTTACTGAATCTTTCTTCAAAAAGCTATTTAAGTGTAACAATATAGTTGATTTTTGTGGATGAATGCCCGTAGCTTGATAAATTGGCATGAGCCTTTAAATTCAAGAGAAATGGGTTGTAGTTTACAAACTACATCAACACTTGTTGATGAATAAAGAGTTGTTCCAACATGAATTGTACCCTCATACGTCACAGATCTTAAAGCACGCCCCTTAAGTCCTTTTACATGTATGTTGTCTCGTGTTCCTGCGACCAATATTCACAAAACGCATCGCTTCCTGTGAATTTCCATTTCCATGGTAAAAAGCACATTTCACGACTAAAACGAAGGGAACTAATGGTTGTAATTTGATGAGACTCACTTTTTTGGTGTTCAGAATTCCGGTCTCTGCCACTACATGCATTGTTCTAAGGAATTGACGCAAGAAATAGCATTGCTGGAAATTCCAAGCCAGTTCCTATGTCCTAGCTCTCCAATATTCCAATTCAAGCCCGTTCCTATGTCCTAGCTCTTCAATATTCCAATTCCAAGCCCGTTCCTATGTCCTAGCTCTTCAATATTCTAATTCCTAGCCCGTTCCTATGTCCTAGCTCTTCAAAAACTGCTCGTCCCACTGAGGCAGCAGTAAGCTAATTTCAACACGTCCCACTGAGGCAGCTGTAAGCTAATTTCAACACGTCCCACTGAGGCAGCAGCAAGCTAATTTCAACACGTCCCACTGAGGTAGCAGTAAGCTAATTTCAACACGTCCCACTGAGGCAGCTGCAAGCTAATTTCAACACGTCCCACTGATGCAGCTGCAAGCTAATTTCAACAGCGCAGCTACTATGCAAATAATTACGTCATGTTCTTACGTATTCAACTCAGTACTGTTTGAAGTTGTTGCCGAGCTGATTCTCTTCTCAGTCAATTTACACGAAGGTGGATTTTTGTGAGCAACACTTATAAAGATATATGTATTTACCGGTGAACTAGCTTCAAAAAAAGTGTGTATTTTAGAAAATAGCCTGAACCAGGAAACTTGGGTCAGGAGAGTCCCTTATTTGGAAAATGTCCATCATTTGAATCTACCTGGTTTGGGTAACTTAAAATTTACTTTGGTGTTATAGTAATTTCTCAAATTTAGGCAATAATTACAACTAAAGTATATATTACTTAATAATATACCTCAGGGATGGCTAGGAAGTGTCTTGTTTACAGGTCTACGCAGTAAATTTGACTTACAGTAAATTCATACATGCGGTATAAGCAAGAGTATCGAAAACCGTATTTTCAGCCGGGCAAGCGATTACTCACATCCGCTAATTTTGAAGAAACCTCAAACTCCAGGAGCGAGCACTGCAATAGAAAAATAATAATCCTAATTACGTGAGCTGCAAAATAAGTTCATAACAATAACAAGCTTAACAATAACCCACAGCAATAATAGCAAGAGCAAGCGATCGCTTACGCAACAGGTTTTAAAAGCAACCTCAACGGACTGGATCCTCAGCAGCAGCAGCAGCAACAGCAGCAGCAAAAGAGTAGTCCGCTCAGCACTACATCACTACATTTCCTGCAGGAACCTTCCCATTATGGCCAATAAATTAGCGGTGCGCCCGATCCATATGCTGATTAAAGGTCGATATAGCGACGTCCTCAGTGTTCGAACATTGGAATTAGCGTTGCAATGCGAGCTGAAAGCACGTCATTGTCTCATGAAGACGCTTCTGTTTAAAACATCCACTGTCGACCGGGTTCCATGAAGTGCTTCTGAGACTGAGAACCGTCGTGGAAACTTTGTCATAGAGCGAAGCGGTGTCGCTCTTTTAAATGCGACTGATCGTGGCACATCGGAATCCTAGCTCCGCTAGGAAGACCACTTAAAGTCAAAAATACATGCATTTGGTGTTACGTGCCGACACGCTTTATGCCATTGACGCACGCATCAGCTCTGAACGAATCAATAGAGCTGAAAAAAGATGACCGTTAAAAAAGTTCCGACGCTCAAGATTAAATCGGGAACTGGCACTGCAGTCTTTGGCCGAGACTTTTTCTCGCAGATCTTTATCATGGAAAAATCAGTTCTCATCGCTTCGCTGGCTGAGGCAAGTATCATCACGCAACTTTTATTGCAATTTTGACACATCTTGATTGGTTCTTAGCCTTACCGTCATGCCGACACAAAGCACTGAGCTCACGGTGCATAGCGAAGTCTTACGTTAGCAGCAAAAGTCAACGTTGATGTCTACCCGGCACTGAACACAGAATGGAATGAATTTTTACGTTAGCAGTAAATGTCGTAGCAGACGCACAGAAGCAGCAAGTGAGCAGAAAATTGAAACAATAACGTCCCCCCCGCTGCAGTACGCGAGACATCGCTGGGGCCCGTCACATGTGTGAGCTAAGACTTTGTCCTTGGCAGCAAGTGTTCGAGTAGATGATTTAAATAATAATTGACAATTTTAATATTCGGTTTAAATTTGTGGTCATTTTTAATTTACGTGATTATCTGTTAAGGGATCGCCTCTGTTTTAATGAACCTTCTTTCGATGTAAGAGGCGTGAAGAAAACAAATGGAATACTTGTTTCTACTTCCGATATTTATTCCTTCTCTTCTGAAGACAAAATTGACTAAAATAAATGAATTTTCTTTCTATAGTGCAGATAAAATAAGAAATATTTTACAATAATTAGTACGTGCTTGTATCATGAAGTACCTTAAGATGAACTCAACCGCTCTAATAACTTAATTGAGTTCTTATAAATGACGTCTGAAACTTTGAAACTATAAATTAATTTTGAAAACAATCCAGCAGAAATTTCTTCGACAAATACATCTAGACTGTACTTTTTTCAGAAACTGCATGCTGTATCTCGGTCCAAATTTGGGTTGAAGAAACGCAAAATCATCGCTAATAAGAGCTGTTATTACTGTAGAGACTTGAAGCTACTTCAGAGCTATATATAGCCCAGCGGTCCCAATACACGGCTTCTGCAAAAACTGCCTCTCGTGAGCTTTCTAAAGTTCAATTTTTCCGAGGAGAAGACACTGCAGACGTCTCCATTTATCATTCATATTTTCATACTTACAAAAATACATTTGAATATTTGTATCGTTTTGGAAGTATTTATATATTTTCATACAGATAGGACATATTTAAGCGATATTGCAGTAGATATTTTTACCTTTTCATACCAACACGAAATGTGCATGAGAAGTTGCACTGGCGTGCTAAAAACAAACATCAGTGCGAAACTATTTCTTTACTTTCATGCCAATAAAAGATGCTCACATAACGTTGCACTAGAGCATAGTAAAAGTATTGGGACGTAAATAATTCCTTATTTTCATATCAATACGAAATGTTCGCATAAAAAAGCACTGACGTAGCAGCCTCAAGCGTTAGTTGGAAAATCAATGGAAGTGAAATGCGTCATCGGACGAGTCGAATTTCATCTTCTGCTTAATTAATTTTTTCGTTAATTTTTTACAGCAATAAAAATTGCGTTTTTAACGATTTGGTTGCAGGTGGGGGCTTTATAAAAAAATATCTTCTGCTCGCTGCAACGAACGGCGCCTGTGGGTGTCGTCTGACTGATTCTTTAGCCGTGATTGAACGGTTCAAAAACTCAGGAAAGTTGCATTGACCATTGCGTATCATTATAAGGTTGGATTGACCCTTGTGTATCATTATACAGTTGGATTGACCATTGTATACCATTATAAACTTGCATTGACCATTGTGTATCATTATAAAATTGCATTGACCCTTGTGTATCATTATAAAGTTGCATTGACCATTGTGTATCATTATAAAGTTGCATTGACCCTTGTGTATCATCATCAAGTTGCATTGACCATTGTGTATCATTATAAAGTTGCATTGACCATCGTGTATCATTATTCACATCATACAGTAATTCCACCGCTCGATTGAAGCTCCCTTTTTGGGTTTCGGAGCTTCAACCCGATTGTTGCCTCTCATAGTCGTATCGATCGATTCCAATTGAATGTTTGATTAGATTAACTCGATGGATTGTCTAAACTTCACACCATAACGATGAGTGGTTTGGTGGTTGACTAGGCAGAGAAGTGGATCACGTGTGAAGTTAAAAACGCCCAATCGGGCTCGGAAATATATCGATGCACTTTGACAACATTAGCGTATAACCACCGGATGTTACATGCGGGTAATGGGCAACTTCTCTTACTCTTGGAAATGAAATTTCCTAATCGATAACTCTATTGGGGTCTCATAATGATTGAAACTTGAAAATAATGATTTCTTATATGGAAAACAGAATTTTGAGATTATGCTCGGCGGGCTGTGGGGGAATCAATTAGTTTGTTTCGTCTAAACATTGATCCCTAAAGTGAAGGATTCGAACTGGAAGAGTCTCATGAACCGCCCAAAATGTTTTGAATGTTCCTGTAAACTACACAGCACATTACAAAGCACACAAATACAATCAATGTGTAAATGTGTTATATATACGATGAATCTGTCCATGTGTATCTGATAAATGTGTATATCAAATTTCAGTATCACAATATATAACGTATCTATTACACAGTTTGGCTATAACTCACTTTTACGGCTACAAACGCGATAAATAGAGGGATAAATAGATACTGTCGAATAATACTGCACCATACACTGCTCATTAAATCATCAGGAGGTAGCCTCAATAAACAGCATACATTTTTCGTTGACGTCCGACATGCAGTAACTGTATGGACGCCCGACATGCAGTAACTGTATGGACGCCCGACATGCAGTACCTGTATGGACGCCCGACATGCAGTACATGTATGGACGCCCGACATGCAGTACATGTATGGACGCCCGACATGCAGTACATGTATTCGCGCGTAATTTACTATTTCGTAGACGCAGCGTCGAGATGAGCAAAAATATTGCATTTCTCCCCTCGTAATGTTACCGAATGTTTGAGAGATGGTCAGTCACTCATGCTGAGAAATTGTATGTGTTTACAGCATTTAAAATATCAAACAAAAACTTTCAGCTTCATACATATCTATAGAGTATATGAAATTTGCTTATGTAATTGACTCTGACGCTTTCAAGCTGCCGTAATTTGCACCACTGACAGTCAAGCAATTGTGCTTCTTTTGTAAATTACGTACGGAAATTGAAGAGAATATATTAGCACTAGTGCTGGTTTGTGGGCGATTGTCTATCCGGTTGGATATGCAAAGTAAAACAGACACAAATAAACGAACGTAACTCATTTCTTCTATTCATAAATTTTTGAGTATTTGTGTAAACTGAAAGTATTTTAGATATACGTTATGAACAATCATCATATCAACTTTTTTCCCAATCAACAGTTCGTTTTTTTTGACAGTCAGTTGAACAAACAGACGACAAAAATTTAAATCTACCAAACCTCTGACGAGAACAAATTTTTGACTTTCAATTACTATAAGAACAACTCCGTTGAAATCTGGCCGGAGTGCAGGGTATCCGTTAAGAAAGTATCTCCTGGTAATTGGGATAGGAAATTATGAAATGAGGATACGAAATTATGAAAAGAGGATACGAAATTATGAAAAGCATTGTTTTCAAAAAATTCTTTTGTGTTTTATAAATTCCTCGAAGCATTCGAGTAGTAACACACTACTAAAAGGGCGTCTAACTATCATAGGGGAGTTGAATTTGTTAATTTAAAAGTAATTATTCCGGTTCTATTGAGGAGTAAAATTTACAACACCGAGCGCATCAGCGTAAAAGCCGCATTCAGAAAACAAAAATAGACATATTTAAATAAGAATACCTTAACATTACCCTCATCAATGTAGAATCGGAGCGTCGTAAATTCTAATTCACTCATGCTAATAAGTTTGATTAGCTACCACGAAAAAGTTGTGTAGCGAACACTCTGGTATAAGCTACTATTTATTTAAACGTCTTATCTGCGACGGCTGCCAGGAGCTGTTGTTGTAGCGGACGTTATTTCACGACGGCGCCGCTTCCGATCACGGAGGACAAAATAGGACAAAATTTTGTAAAATATACGAGCTGAAACGTACATTCTTGGGTTTCTACCCTTAATTGTGCCGTGCCGGCAGACGACCAAATTTACATTTCACGATTACAACATGTATATATTATTATTAATAACATGTCTATCGCGTGCTGACACCATGGACATGACATGGAGGCAAACATTTTATCTCATGACGCACCTTTTAACATCAAACTTTCGCGTAACGAAACCAACGCATTCATCCTACAGTATTTGAATATTTTTTAGCGGGAATGAATAACTCGTGTAACTTAATTAAAATAAACGGTTACAGGGACCTCGAATGCTAAAATCAACTCTGAGCCAAAACCTTAAACCAATTTCAAAAAATTGACGGCTGATCGAACTCCAAAATGACTTTCGCTGAAATTTTCCGGTACGTGGAAAATAAAAGCATATTTTTTCTAACACGAGTAAATGAATCATAACCGCAAACTCTAGCGCAGTAACCCCCTATTATACTTATCATGCAATAATGATTTTTACTTTCATCGACCGATTATATTTGCATGAACGCTAAGTGATCGCAAACACCTTCGAAGTAATTAACAAAACTAATTCGAGCTCGCATCAATTCTGGAGGCGATCGTTCCCTGCAGTGCTCGAGTGAGGACAGGAAGAGCAGCCTTGCAGGCGTCCGTCGGGCGATGCTGTATTCTGATAAATATTAGAATACCTGAAGATCGTGAATTGCTTAAAAACCGTCAGAAACATCCCATATCCTGATAAATATTAGAATACCTGAATATTGTGAATTGCTCAACAACCGTCAGAAGCATCCCATATCCTGATAAATATTAGAATACCTGAAGATTGTGAATTGCTTAAAAACCGTCAGAAACGTCCCATATCCTGATAAATATTAGAATACCTGAAGATTGTGAATTGCTTAAAAACCGTCAGAAACATCCCAGTAAAAAAAGGGAACTGCGCATCAACGTGCCTAAATATTCACGAGTAGAGAGCAATGTCTTCACGAACTTTTTGGCGATCTATACGACGTGTTAGTTTGTTAAACGTGTTAGATTTTGATAAACTAGAACAATAAGGAAAATGGCGAACTCCATTCAGTCGTGGATCGATTTCAGCATATCAGTTCGAAGCTGTGTATCTATTCAGAGGGCAGATGGAAATCGTCCTTGGTAACTAATATGTTAGTTCATGTTTTTGCAACTATTTTAATGTGCACGAGATAAGTTTCAGATCTTGATTCAGGTTCTGGGAGAGCAAGTAGCATTTGGCAAAATGTCATAAGTTCAGGAATAGCTTCTTTACGAGTCTCATTTCACAGAGTTAAATTTGGTCTAATTTCATAGAGCGAGAAAGTGAAGGCACCAAAGGAACACAGCTGATGCTTGGTAAATACAGCGCTTGCCTCTGTATGTTGAATTCAAGCAAAGCAAGGTACACGTTTCTTGTGAACTAGACGGTCCATCGAGATGCTCAGCACATTGCCCATGGTGATTGACATTCAAATCTAGGATCTCTATGTTCGAACATAATATTTAGAGCAAATTATACATGATAAGAGTCTTCAATACAGACCTTACAAAAACTGAATATCTTATTACCTGAGTTGCGGGACTGCTCATAAATAGAAGGACGATTACATGGGTACGGCTATCACTAATAATGACACACGACGCTTCCTGTGCTTCTGATACGTCAGATCGAGTTTTACTGAGCGGAGTGAAAACTCATTAAAATACATAAGAGAACAAATGAACTCGCACTCAAGAATTTAATGGATACAACAAGCAGACTGTGCTCTGCTGTTGCCAGCTCTCAAGGCAAAAAAGAATGGTTCTTGAAAGTGAATGGCTCCCAATTAATGAGTGATCCTTTAAGTATCATTTTGGATTATTGGTTCCTAATTATATGCGTACACTAATTTTGGATAGAAAACTTATTCTTCTTGGTTTTACAAATTCATGTGAATGTTTCTTAGATAAAATTCTGTTATAAAATCTCCTGAATTTCAACCAGAGAATTTGTATCATAAATTCACTCATACCCATATAAATACCGGCATGAAAGGTACGCTAAAAACTATTGGTTTAAGCGCTCTAATGATGTTGAAACACAGAAAATTAAAAATTGCTATTAATTATGGCTTAGAAAGCGTGATTCAAACCGTTTTTGGCAAACTCCGTTGGAAATGGGGGTCTCGTATTAGTTTCTTGTGAAAAGGTAATCACTGGAAACCGGTAGCGCCACATGATGCCTTCTGATCATGCTGAACGATGTGTGATAGTTTCCAACAGTTTGTGCAACGTCACATAATGAGATTTTCCGCATAACTGCGACATCTCCTGGACGAAACCACGATTCCAAGGAATGCATTATTTCATTCTCCACTAAAAGAATTGTCTTTCTCAGGTTGAATATCCTTAATGGAACTCTCTGCACAGAGATATAATTTTCTACCCAAAGATCTGAGAGAATGCGATGGTTCCCTGGACGTCTTCAAGAAGAAGCTGGACAACTGTCTGCAAGCTGTCCCTGATAGGCCGCCCTTGCCTCACTATCATCAGACGGCGGAGGGAAACGGTCTCATTCAACAGCTCGCGAATATGCGAAGGTACACCATGCACACAAAGCGGCGGCACCCCAGTGCGGCCAGGG
This sequence comes from Orchestia grillus, assembly GCA_014899125.1. Taxonomy (NCBI): domain Eukaryota; kingdom Metazoa; phylum Arthropoda; class Malacostraca; order Amphipoda; family Talitridae; genus Orchestia; species Orchestia grillus. The sequence goes on along the minus strand of VOMN01073667.1, from coordinate 18,816 downwards.
CATATGGGCCTAAACATTTTCAAGATTTTTCAAGATGACGATGTGCTCACTCCAAATGGACACAGGAATAGTTAATTTCGTCGTAAAGTGATTAAAGTTTCACATGCACATAGTTTGTGACGCGACGGCACCGGGTGCACAGTAGTGCAAAAGTTGTGATGTTGCTCAGCAACTGCGAGTTTAGTCTGAGTTTTCGAGCATAGATGTTGAAAACTTGAATAAAATGGGATAAAAGTTTTTTACCACGTAAAAATAGCGGTGAGAACAAAGGATTAGATCATGAACTGTCTTAGAGTCTCTTTTTTATTGCCTTGATCTTCTGTTCAACGAAGTTGGCGCATAGAGCTGAAGTGCATAATATTTGTTTGAGCGAAGTAAATTTAGTTCATTTTTTATTCGCAAAAAAACAGGTAATGTTTTTCCGCTTAAATTCTACCGAGCCCGTAAATCTCGGAATTGGAAAGTAAGTTAAAAAAATCTTCACTTCGAAAACAATGTAAAACATTAAAATTTTCTCAACTTACTGGTCAACATCGGGCAAATTGCGTAGAATATTCACTGAGCATCACGAGTTTTTGTCTTTACCAACGTCAGAAACACATAAAATGCACTGATTCTCATGGAAAATGCTTGGGTGTTCGCTAAAAAAAATCTCCGTGCTCGTTCCCAACCGGGACCTGATTCTCCTGACCGCAGCGATTCCGCCTGGAATTCTGTAAAAGCATGTTCCAGAATTCACGAATTTCTCATCGCAGCCCCGAGTTTATCATGCAGTTTGACGAATAAAATCATCTTGATCCATAATCAGTATCCATCGGAAAGTTTTCCTAGCCATTAATCTTACCACCAAATACTTCATTGTTGGTCTGAGCTCGCATTTATTATGTTTTTTTCTCGCGATTAAGGAGCAGTAAACGGCAAATGGAGCCTTCCATGCTCGGCTTAGCCGTACCAAATGACGCCTTCACAACCACACAGGATCACGTCACGCCTGGAGAGCTCGCAGTTTGTGCTGGTAATAAGTCATAAAGTATTGCAATTTATTGTACGCACTAAGAGGAAACCAGTGCTGACCACCGCGAGTCAATACAGCAGTCATTCGTACCAATAAAAGCGTGTCCGCGTCCCCGTTTGAACAGCGAGATGATCCCTATGTATTCTTCCACGTTCATACAGGCTTCATTATACTAATTAGCAACACCGTTACGTTGAATAACTCACTGATTGTTTTTTTATTCAGAGGAGACCAATCATTGATCTGGCGCCAAGAGTTAATTAATATAAGGTAGCTCACTTCAAATGGCTTAATTTCCCGATTATTTTGGGCACTGTTAACTCGTGGCAGTGATAACTGTATAGGAATAGCGATGCTCATTGTAGTCTGCAATTAATTATTACCCGTACGTTTGGTACGCTAGTGATGGAAATGGTCGTAAGAACCGAACAATGTTTTCTTATATCCAGCAGAGCAACTTTTTAAAAATGCCAAGAAAAATTTTGATGGTGATTCTGTTAATTACTGATTGGGGAATTGGGGTAACTGATGGTAGATCACAGTAACACCTAATAATGCTTTCGAAATTTCGAAATTACCGTTCTCTAGAAAGATATGAAGTCAAGATTCTAGATTCTGCAAAATGCCCTGTCTTTGCTCCCAAAATTAATCGTTTTACATATTCTACGATGCGTCTTCATGTTACAGTTACATTCCATTAACCTACTATAGTCACATTTCAAAGAACGATAGATCACCCCCCTTCCCCCCATCCCTCCCCATATCAAAATAATAGCCCTGGTGTATTTATGTACAATTTTCTTTGGTCACTAACATTCTTCTTGTGCCGTCACAGAGAACATTACTGCGAGTGGCGCTGATATGCGGCAGTGTCGTAGATAGGATACTGAATATCGTAACGTAAACTCACGCAACCGAAAGGAATCAAAAGCTCTTATTTAATAGAATACGATAATGCCAGTATATTGTGAATTTAGTTTGTGAATGAATATTTAACTTCAAAGCTTATATAATTACGACGTGGCAGAATTTTGATTAACTTATTTAGGTTAATTTTGGAAAAGAAAAATCTATCTTCAAAATTGAGCACTTCGAAATTAACTGAGAAAATTCAAGGAACAAGTTCCAATTATATTCATAAAAATAAAAACTTGATTTTCGAATTGGAAGTTTCATCACAAGTTTGCTCACCCTAAAATCGCAGATTTGGAAGCGCGAATTAGGGTGTCCAGTTTGATGAGCAGTGCTGTAGTGTTATCATCTTCCTCCATAACTTACGGAATTATCAGTTAAAACGCTTGCAATAAAATCGCAAAGCTAATGGTGGGTATCATACACCCCAAGTGGCCCTGAACAGTTGTAAATTTAGCCAAATAGAAGAAAATTAGGAGTTATTCAAATCATGCATAGAAGAGCATACAGCAAAACGAAACCTTATTCTCCTACATGAACTCCAACATCATCAATGTCTCTTCCTCAACATCTCGCCTTTCAGTTTTGGCCAGCGTGTTCAGACCGGAGAACAAATAGACACCGTTTAAAATCGAAGCAATATTATTGCTAACTCTAAACACACCACTGTACTCTAAAACAACACTTAAAATGGGAGCTGTCCGTGGCCGAGAATGGTGCGCTGACAGCCTCTCAATAGACGACTGGTATTTTGAGCGCGCTTCTCATTGAAGCTATTGGATCCTTTTCTTGCTATAATACTTAGAGCGCAGGATGCAATAGACACCATAATTCGGCTGTAATTGCACAATGTATCGAACCGTAATAGATCGCCTATTGAGCCCCGACACTCCGATGCTTCTCTCTATCATTACTGCACGGAGCCCTCAAATCGATGTGCTTCCTTCCTCATATCAAGATTACGGCCGTTAATATGCGCCGGGACAAACCCAAGTCGTTGGTCTTTGATGTTCCTCAAACTTGACAGAAGGAAGGGAATTTTGCCCATCGATGACAGCTCTGCAGGCAGGATGTCTCTTGGCCGGCGCGTTACTCAATTACATCGTACTTTGTTTTTCACCGTCGGCAGATGCAATTTCGCTGAAGCAAACACACGTACACACGCGGCTTTTTTCTTGCTTCAGCAAGGCCTGACTAATTTCTGCCTTATTTAACTATTTTTCTCATGACACAACTTGAGCCTCACTCACTTTGCTGAGGCACGCAGGTGGAATAATTTTACTCCTGTGTGCTGTTTCGGATGCTGCCGTTCCGAGGATCGACAAAGCTTGACTGATCCTCATTTCTCGGCGGACACTGACCGCAAAGAGATGGGCAATCTGTTAATTAAAGCACTCGGCTTACAAAAGGATTTGTTCGTGCAAGAAATGCGATTCAGGTGTACGTATATGTTTGTCTGCATAGATAAACTGATGGTCGTACATTTATTCCTTGGTTTAACAGGTTGTCCGAGATGCTTTCCGATACTGAGACACTGGAATAGACACTTAAAAGCAATGCGCTATTAAATGTAGTCACACACGATCAAAAACTCTGACGAATACAGGTTTTTCGTTCGTTAATTTACTTCAAATGGCATTAGTGAGAAGCGAGCTTGATATAAGTGAATGTATTTCGGCACTCGGTCATTTTATCGTATGATTCTTTGCACACTGCGAAACAGAAATACGAACGTATATATAATGAAGGGATTATGGGTCATTGTTATTTAAGTGATGTACAGTCGACGTTCCTTACGTGAAAGTCATCACTAAATGCTAGTCATTACAGTAGAAATCATTTTAATGCAAGACGTTAATTAATGCGATGGTTAGTGCAATACTGTCTATGAAATGGCCAATTATGAAAACACTTCCGATGAGAGTGTTAGTCATTTGAATATTAGTCATTAAAATGTGTCATCGAAAGGCTAATTACTGAGAGGCATTTTTGACATAAAAATGTTAGTCATCAAAAGGCTTGACATCAAAATGCTAGTCATCAAAATGCTATCACTCAAAATACCATTCATAGAAATGCTAGTCATCAGAATGTTATCTACCAAAATGCCATTCATCGAAATGATAGTCATCAGAATGCCGGTCATTGAAATGCTCCTCGTATGGAGAGAGCTTTACAAATAGAAAAAATTGTTTTGTTAACAAATGTCCCACGTGCGAGACATTTGCCGTGTTCTCACAGAGACGTCCTTTGCCCCGTGCATGACGATGCTAAAAGTGACGGCCGCTCTCCAAAATATACAAAACCTCCGGCGAGGATTTATTATCATTTAATAAAACTTAAAGGTATTCTCGAGGCGGCAATTAGCGGCAGCGCAATAATACCGACGCTGCGCCTCCGGACAGCTTTACGAGCTCGCTCTGCAGACGCTTCTGGAGCACTCGCTCTGGGCATTGAAAAAAAACCATCGTAAAACGTGCTCTGCAAGTTCAACTTTAAATCCATTTGCTGAATATCGTTAGGATCTAGTTTTGCGCGCACCCTCACGAAATCATGATTAATTCAGTGGTTCTAATCATCTGCTAGGCCTGTTTTTTTTTTGGATACCTTTTGATTATGAAAATTTAGCACGGCATCTAAAAGTTTTCTGATTTTTTAATATCGATTTAAGAGACGCGCGTGAGCTTCATGACCCTTCACTCTTAATTAACGGATGAAAAATTTTAATCTATATGTGATTCGGAAGAGCACAGTTGTGCGCGGTTATTTTGAGCTCAACCTTCACCTTCTCTCATGCTAAATGAAGCATTATCAATGAATACATATCCTGCAGAAAAAAAGGTGATCGAAGCGTTCGCTGAAGTGCATTAAATGGAGAAAAATTTCATAGAGAGTTAAAATACGAAGATTATTTTTTGCTGAAAAAAAAATGATTAAAAAACTTTAGCTGAAGCATGAAAATGAAGAAAATGTTCGCAGAAATGAGGAGAAAATAAACTTTTGCCTATAACGTACCAAATAAAAACAGCTGGTTTTAAAAAATGAAAAATACTGAAAAATTGTTCCAGAATTATGAAAATACACAAACCGTTCTCCGAATTGGAAATTTTTTGAAAACTTCCATGATTGCTATGAGCGTGAGAAGGAACATAGGTGGAAAAATACTAGGAACACCAGAAACAACATGAAGAACATAAATAACTGCACTAGAGGCAAAAGGAACAAAATAACGAGCATGAGGAACAACATAAAGAACATTAATAAAATAAAAAGAAGGACAACAGGAGGAAGTTAAGGAACATTACATACACCTGCTGTACATAACGGGAACATAAATTTTATTCTTAACTAAGTAGTTTTTTCAATACTAAATCTTAAAAAAATAAAAGTGGTGTTGAGAAACGAACGTATCCCATCATTTCCTCAAACACGATCGATGTATATTGAGCATGTGAACTCATACCTGCCCGTACATACAGTGCACGCTGTCACTTGTTGTGCCCTGGACACTGAATGTGGGCATAAGGTCGCTTAGGATTAATTTCTAAATAGAGATTGCTCCTCGGCGACTTACTCCAGATACTCTAAATACTCCAGATTGCACCTAAATTCTCCAGAAAATTCTGGAGTATTTAGACACATATCAAAGAGTTACTACGCAAGTTAATGTTTGTCTGTGGCTTTTGAGATTTTGTGTGTTTGAAAAAGTTATTCAGAAAATAAACTCTTACTTCACTTTTGGTTTCATCGAGTCTGAGAAAATCATACTTTAATCAATATAAATCGCCATCATTCCGTTTCAAGTTCATTCTACTCGTAATTTTCCGAATTTGTTAGCCTCTTAGCGAGATTGAAAAGTGATCACATATCAAATGCACTATGGAACTATTCAAGATATACATAGTTATTGGCAGTACTGTATCCAAGTATTGGCGGTACTGTATACAAGTATTGGCAGTACTATATCCAAGCATTAGCAGTACTGTATCAAAGTATTTTCTGCACTGTAATAAAGTATGGGCACTAGTGTATGAAAGTATTGACAGTATTGTATCATAATATTGGCAGTAGAGAATCCAATTATTCGCAGTACTTTATCAAAATGCTCAAAGTTTTGAGAGCACTGTACCATTAAAATATCGGCAATGCTGTATCTAAGTACCGGCAGTGATTACCGAAATATAAGCAGTGCTGTATCAAAATGACACGCTCGACAAATTCCACTTCAAAATCTGAGTTCCGAACAAGTGTGCACGGTTCAGCCCCCCCCGCCCAGTCCAAAGCGGGTGTTGGGCATCGTCATAGTTCCCTGGGTGCATCGCTTTACCACAGGCTCATTTGGTGTGGAATCGTCATGAATTTTTCTCCCTTGCCTGGTTTTTTGGTTTTCCAGTTTTCTTTGGCTGTATTTACCAATTATTAGCAAATGGAAGTAGCGAGAAATTTGGATTTTTGGGGGACATATACGAGTTCTCATATGCGGTTCTCTTTTTCAGGCGGGCACCTAAACAATAATCGTCATGAGATAAATTCACGTCTGTAAATTACTTTTCTTAATGGCAACTGAAATTTAACGTAATTAGACAGGAAAACTTTACAGTTTGGCTCGCACGTGCGATTGTACGTCATAATTTAGTCCGAAATATAGAGAAACGATTAATCCGGGAATACTTTCAGAAACGATCTTCATCTCTCATGCAAAAGATACTCTAATAGCCGAATTAGTAAACTGATTGCACGCTTTTGTAGGGCAGCAATACAAGACATTTTATAATTTAATTTAAAATTTTAAAAATAAGAAAATTGAAATTTTTGACTCCTTAGTCAAATTTTATGTTAAACGTTTTTTGTGCAAGTTCATTGTGTGGTAAAACTCTAAAATATAAAATGAGAGTTTATATTTTTGTAACGCAGACAGTGTACCCCGTTGCCCTACACTCTAAGAATGAATTTAACAAAATTAACACAGTATTCTAGTTGCACGAAAACATAAATAAAGGGTCGAACGTGAACACAAAATTAGAGCCCTGTCAAAAAAAGTCGTAGGAAATGTAACTGACGCAATAATGGTCGTCCAATAGGCTATACCAATTAATGTCACTTAGGAAATCTAAACATCGGAGGCCTACGCAGATCGGACATGGAAGGCTGGCCTTAATTCAACCGTAGATGGGACCGGACATACATCGGCAGTTTCGTGGTTACGATGTTCCAGCTAACTGGAAACATGGGAGCTTACGGCCATTAAACGGGACATTAAACACACACTCAGGAGCTGGTGTGGCATGCAATGTTGAGAGCAGCGTTCCGTTTTGTTGGAAGCAACAAAATTGCCTTTAATGAGCGTTCTCCCAGGGCTCCTCCCTACAACATGTCCCGAGCTTTTATATCGAGAGACGGAGCTCGATGGTTACGGTGTCTCCGTCGACCATACTTTCTGGGTGGCCAGGAGTCTGCAAGAAACGTAGAAGGCTGTAAAAGAACACAGAACAAACGCAGCCCGAATTAATTGGTGAAGGATGCGTTTTAAAGAAGAATTCTTCGCTCCGCTACTCTCGGACGCTGCAACACAACCGATTTAGAGGGCCGTAAAAATATTTCTTGCGGTAATTATTTTCTCTCTTGGGTGCGAAATAGCTTCTGCGTTTGAGGAAAATGAGGATAGCTCATACGAGTTTAATTGAATGCAGATTTTTATGGAAGAAGAAGAATTATGACTTTATTCTTTGTGTCTGCAGCCATAAGGTAATAGTGTTATCCTTATCTAGTTACGTTTAATTTTTTACACGTTCGCGGCACAACTTATTAAATTTTAATTTCAGGCGAGGTGTGACTGCAAATCTGCTCCACGTTATTAAACGACTGCAGTGTCAGAAATTTGAGCTAAGCCGAAACCTGGCAAATTCCAGTAACAAATTTAGCATGGAAAAAACAATTACTGAAGAGTTAATTGACGAAATATTAGCTGTGCATGAGTGGGCTGCAGCGAGTCCGTGACTCGTACTCAAAAAAAATTGGGCCCTAAAGTTCTGGAAGAAAAATAAAAATATTATGCCATTGCACTGAGATGCACTGACACGTTCTGAATATATAGGGATTGAAACGGCACCGATTTTACAGCATCGATAAAACGGCAGTGAATAAACAACATAGATAAATTTTTAAAACAGCATCGACTTTACATAGATCAAAATTTCAATGAGCTCTTATATTGCGACTGTTCTTGATAATCTCATAGCGATGGTTTATTTTATTTAAATGGGGGCCTTTATCCCAGTTATCTTTTATTTCCTCTTATGGTCCAACGGCAGTAAAAAATAATCATTGTCTGACTAAGCATGAAAAAGGGAAAAATGCTAGAGCTCAAATTGGAGGAGCATCGGCATCGGGAACTGTAAGACTATTGAATTCTCGAGACCCAAATTCACCACGACAATGATGAAATTTGTAAAGCCCCCACAACTCCAAGCTAGAAAAATAATTCTACGATAACATCGAAGCTGTTATTGATGCGTGATACGAAAATTGATTGATGCGTGTTGAAACGCAGAAGGCCAAAGAATCCACGATCAACTGCTGCAAAGTGATAGCAGAGTAAAATAAAAATATTGTTAACTTGATTTCGCCGAAAACTGTTTGCCGTGAGCTCAAGATAGCCGGATTGAAAAGCTACTATCATGACCATCATATTTGTTACGAAATCTTCAGAAGAGGTTCGATTCCCACTGCAGGGCGTGTTAATGTGTGGAAGCAGCCATTTAAATTTAAATCATCTATCCATTTTCAGATTCATTTAGATCTCGGACTTTTGCAAAATTTACAACGGGGTAGGATGTGAATACAGTGATGATTACTAAATTTGAATTAATAAATATAGCTATTTGAACTCAAAAACTTAGAATTCAGTTTATTTTCAAAACACCCTTGGGAGATATAGGCTCACTGAAATATTGAAGTGCAAACTCTTCCGTTTCCAATATTCTCTTAATCCCCTTAGCGTAATAATTTGTGTTTTTATTAAATTACTCATTTTTATCATAAAAAATATATATTAGATATCTCTTAAGCTTACACATGCATATCCCCATAAAATAATACAAATAACTTATTCGATTTTACATAACTTAAATCAATACGATAATTCAATTTCCAAGTACCACCTTGACTGGTAGTACTAGTTGAAACTTTAGAACTCGACCTTGGTATGAAACTTCAATTTTCATGAAGAACAGGAGTCCGAATGCAAGCTTTTCAACTTGGCTTGTGAAGGCACATTTTGGGAAGTGCGAGAACTATGAAAACTGATTGTCCGCATCGTGTTTTGTGTGCATCACTTCTAATGAAACCGGTTGCCTGCATCGCGTTTTGTGTGCATCACTTCTAATGAAACAGGTTGCCTGCATCGTGTTTTGTGTGCATCACTTCTAATTAAACAGGTTACCTGCATCGTGTTTTGTGTGCATCACTTCTAATGAAACGGGTTGCCTGCATCGTGTTTTGTGTGCATCACTTCTAATGAAACAGGTTACCTGCATCGTGTTTTGTGCGTATAACCTACAACAAAACTGGTTGACGGTATCGTTTGTTTTTGTTATCATAAAAATCATAGCATCGTTTAAGGTCTACTGTGCAAAATATGCGTGAAAACCTGCACGCCTGCGACCAAAAGATCTGCATCCTAAACATTGACCCTGGTATGTCGGCTTGACTGGGCTGGATTGTTGCATCTCAAGTCCTGCCCTCGTGAAGCAATTAATGAGCTTCGCGTAGATCCTTTCAGCGAGTGAACCATTAAGTTGCGCATTTTCAATTTAAATTCCCATTGAAGGTTTATTGTCGTTTTAGATAGGTGAGCGGATCCGTACAGCCACATTCTACAGGCAAGGCTTCCATGTCCATAAACTACAATGATAAAAGCTCCGTCATTAGGCAGCGATGAGCATGTCTTTATTACTAGATCAAAGTGAATAAATTGTGTTAGCATTTGTTATGCAACCTTTTGAACACTACAGGGACACCGATCAGTTTGCCACCAAAAGTTTCTCTGTACTACAACACCATCGACATTTTTGAGCTAAAAAACTCTCCTGGAACTAAGACCGAGCAACACTGTACATTGTACATCGGGCACTGCACTAGGTGATGTTATTTCCGTGATTGTCTAACCTTCAACAAATTACAACAAATATCGTATCACACTTGTGAGTACAGGATTTAAAGGGTTAAAATGAGTAATCGTGATCATAATAGAAGTAACAATATAGGAATAAAGGAATTATATTTAATAAGCAGTGACAATAATTAGAATTATAAACACATGGATCATACCCTCCTGCCCTCCCCTAAAGAGAGGTGGAACCCTTATATCACAGGCGGGCGGAAGGCCATCCATATTGGGGGGAATTACAATACGTTGCATGAGTATGTTCCTGCCAATTAAGTGTTATTTCCTATTTCCTATTATTGCAAAGCAAAGGAAAATTCCCATTATCCGGATGAACCTTTGTTCTTTATTGTACTTGAATTATATTTATCGCTCGTATTTTGTGGGAGGATGGCAAGCTTGAGAAGTCACTGACCTCCCCACGAAAGCAATGTTCTGGTAATAAAACTGCTATTTTTATTGCGTTGACTCGCATAGAAATGGGAAGTTCTTGTTTCAACACAAGAACATAGCAAGAGGGAAATTTTGTTACGTGTTTGCTTTCGAGCGGCATTAAACTTCTGGCTACTGTTAGTTAAACAACAGCCCCAATATGTATTAACATCAGCAGCTCACAAGCGTTTGAACTTTTTGGGGTTCGGCTTCTTCTCTGGTGTCATCGCCCAGAAAAAATTATGTTCTGCTCTAATTCCCGAACTCGAAACGCTTTGCTTCTTTTCGAAAACCTGACCAATGTTAGGGGACCATTAGTAATTGAGTCAGTTTAGAGTAAGAAAAAACAAAGAAATCATGGCCAGCATATAAATGCTGAGCTCATATTAACTGATACTTTTTTGAAAAAGTATTCGGCAAGTTTTTATAATAAGTATTCGAAATACTATAATAAGTATATGAAATAGAAATATTCTCGCATGTATTCTATGTATTAGGTAATATTGGCGCTACTTTTAACAGTATATCAGAGTCTACATAAATTGCTGATTTACTATAATGAAATTCACGTATATCTTCGTTTTCTCTCTTCCACGAGTCAGCAACCGTTAGAGCATTGGCAGACGGTACAGAGTAGAACAAATTTCGTAGAAAATGAAATAAATTCAGGTCGTCGCTCAGTTTCTTAGGGTAATCCAAAAGCTTCAGAGCGTCCAGTTGAAAACTTCCATAAACAAGGTCCGCGAGCTTCAGAGATGTTGCGCAGCTGTCCTGTGTCATGTGGAAGGAATTTTATTGCGGAAGTTCTCAAGAATTATGAGCAAAATGGGAGCCTAAAGATCGTTTTAGCGACCATTAGCAGTGCATATAACCACCTGTGCGGGCATTAACAGGCGGTTTATCGCTGAATAACGTACCTGCGAGTGGCAGGGTGGAGGACTTTGAACCACGTATGCCCAGGCCAAGCCTTTATGTGTGTATTTTGTATTTGAAGGCTCTAGATTAATCACCGAGGCCACTTCACATTGTCCTCCCACGCTCAGATTCAAGTACTCCGACAGCTGCCCTTGGTAGTTTGCACTGAGTGTGACCCCCGAAGATCTCGTGCTCTGCAGGGCACAAAATACTGTGAACTAGACAAGGTTTATCAAATTCCTTCACGTGTGTTCACAGAAGCTGCACACAGATTCATCCGAGCTGATGTAGCTGCCTAAGATGTTCAGGTATGTAATATTTTTAAGTTGGTAGGCTTTTCAAAGAGTACTTATCTCTTTAGTCGCTCAAAAATAATATTTTACCTTTTGTTTTTATTTTTTTCGTAAGTAACCAAGATTTTCGTAGCAGTTTTACTGTAGCATCTTATCGCAGTTTTATGCTACAACCTTCATGTATGTTGATACTTCCAAAATAATCCTCCTGTGATTTCGACAGACCGCTTCCAGTTAATTTCAGGCAGCGCTCGCTTATCTATCCGAAAACTACTCCTATAACATCGATGTTGGCTGATTTGCTCTGAGAAAAGTCCTTTTTATGATCAATTCCGAACCAATCTTTGAATTTAAACTAATATACAATTCCGTATATTTAAAATGGGAAATTCCTCCTTCAGCGATTCAAAATGTAATTTTGCTGAGTCATGCATCTCACTGAACTCTAGAGGCCCTATCGCTAGAGCACTCCCGAAGCAGATATTTTTTGCATATGTAGATAAATTCATTTTCAGGCACCCGTAATTATTATTATATAATAAATGGCGTATCAGTGAATACAACTCTGAGATTCTTTGCGAGCTTGAGGAAAAGGAAGTGAGAGGTGACTATATTCCCCTGTCAGATCCCTATGTCCAGATTCCTATGGCTAGATCCCAATGAGCCAAATCCCTAAAACCAAATCGCATTGCCTGGATACATATGACCGAATCCGTACGTTCATATTGCATTGACTAGACCCATAAGAACCAAATACTTATGAACAGATCCATATAACCTGGTACCACAGACCAAACCTCCATGTTCATGAGCTGCTATGATCAGGGCACAATGATCCCTACTACTACATCACGATGAATGAATCATCTTAACTAAAATCCTAATGTAAATCCTCATGACTCAAGTCTTATATCTGCATGTTCACGATACATAGAATCCTCATTTCAGAAACCTAGCCACAAAATTTCTACGGTAAGACCTCGACGTTACTTGATCTTGAAGTTGTACCCTATTCCGATGCCCGTAGGTACCTATGGCTGGAACATATTGCCTTGACTCACATGATACCGTTAACTTTGCGCCTACTGACCCCTACTCGGGTAGGTTTTTTATGGAAAATTTTTTCCATCAATTCATGAAATTATTATAATTTTTTTGCTGGCCCATCTGAACACCGAGAAGAGGTTGGAAGGACAAGTGCACTCATATCAAACTACTTAGTGTCGAGTGTTAAAAATCTGACGAATTTACTCCCACTAATTTAAGAGCCACTGATGTCAAAAGGATTACATTCTTTCTCGCCAGAGAAGAGGTTAAGCAAGCAGCAACGTCCCAAGTTTAACATGCTCGTGTATATTTGTTCCACCCTTAATAAGCTGATTTTTGTACCCACTTGTGCATGTCGTACACCTGTAACAGAACCGACTCATATATGTGCGGGGTGAATGCATCATGACGCAAATCCTTGAGTCACGCGGCAGTATGACACCTCTGCATGTTTGTACCTTTGGCAGCTGACACCTCTAGAGTAAGTCTACGGTATTTCAAACGAAAATTCAACTTACTCCGACTGCCCATTAATTATACGCATGAACTGAAAATACACAAAAAGAATTACATGATGGTAATAAATGTCGTAAGGCTTCGGTTTCACGTGCCATTTCACTAAAATTCTCCTGTCGCTGCACATTCTACACGTCAATATAGCTTTAGTTACACTCTTGAAGATTCCATTGCTTTGACAACTGACACATTATAAGACAACTTTGAACAAATTCACCAATTTTCTAAGGTGAGGGGATACTTCATTGCTAAGAATATGTTCGAAGTCCTAATACCGCTGAACATCACGTTTCCTACAACACCATCACACGTCGCCTATCGCTGCAGCACTGAGCTGATGAATCGAGGTTGACACGCCCTCTCTTGTTAATGGAAAATTTTCGGTTTGATCTGGCCTGACTAAGTGTTTTTTAAAGAAGTTTTCAGTCTGTAAACGGTCGGTCTCAGTTGTAAAGAATTGAACGTTTTAAGCAGAAATATTTCCCTATTTATTCCTTATTGGTTTTTCTCAGTTATTTCTCATAGAAGATATTTTTCTTTAGTCCCTTTGGTTAGTGGTTGCATGAAAAAGCGTTACAGTTTGTTAAGGTAAAAGCTGTTATGTGCCAGCACGTGTAGAAGCAGCATAAATCAAAGCACAACTGGAACTTAGCGCACATAATTTATTCAACACGTTATGAATTTTTCATCACCGTTGATAAATTTGGTTGAATGGCAGCAAAAATAATGCTGTTGCAGAAGTTCAGGCACATTGTTATTGAATGTGCTTCTGGGCATTGATTAATAATTGCATCGCACAAATAAAAATTGCCCCTAAGTACAGTGCATGATGCATGTGTTGTTGAACAATGGTCGAATTTAGAGCGAGTGAATTTACTCTTCCCATCGCGTATGATGTGCGTGCAGCCCGTGTCTGCATACACTGCGCATTTTTTACAGGGAAATGAATGAAGTTTTAAGAAAAAATATACTCAAGTGCGAGGTAAACAACAAATAAAAACAAAATAAATCCATTCAAACACGACATTTTTTTTGAGGAGGATTGGATACATTGTTATGAAGAGTATATCACGCATACAACACAAAATTCACACATTTTAATTCAAGCAAGCACCTCTACCAAGAATACAGGATGAACACATTTCTAAAGGACATATTTTTACCAGGAAATGCATAGATTTTCAAAAACAATGAACCCCTCCGGTGAAATAAACACATTCTAATCTAAAATAATCACATTCACAAAAATGAACTCATTTCTACGCAACACATTTTTGCACAACACATTTCTACACAACATATTTCTGCACAGCATGTTACTACGCTCTATGCTGGGGAATGACGGACATCGACAGCTATCATTCCCTTATGGAGAGCATGTGCGCATGCAAACTACATTTTCTTTCTAGCTGCCTGGACCAGGTTTTGTTACAATGGTACGTAAATCATTCGCGTACTGTCTCGTGTATTTTTATTCCACTATACGAGTATACTAACTCACAGTTGCTGCTTGCTTGGTTGGTTGGCCCGTCTCTCTGTCACTCTCTAATGGATTCATATAGGAAAAAATTCCCAGGTCCGTATTCTAAAACTAATAGCGAGAATGTCAGGTAAGGCAATCTGTATCAGTGATACTGAAAATAACATTGTTTCATATCAGATTAACAGTAAATACGAAGGCATTTTAACGATTGAACATTATTTTTCCCGCCATTTTTGGAAGGGTGCGTCGACTAGTTAATGTTATATTTCCAGTTGAACTTGAGCTCTTAGTTCATAACTAAAAATATCGTCAGTACAAAACGTAGCTCATAAAATTTATCGCCTAACTATACACGGACAGCTAAGACACAGGTGCCTTTGGACGATTTCTTAACCTCATAACGATTTTTTCTCATTTCTTTTTCGATTGTAACTTTCTCACAACATTTTTTTTATATCTTGATACGTACGTTTTTCAAAAAATTATTTTAGAATATATTCATTCAGTCGACGAAAAAATCTTAGAAATAATGATATCATTGATGATAATTCTCTTAGATTGATTAACTTTACACTGGTACGTAAAGAAAAGGCACAGAAGTACACAATAAAATAGGTCTCCTATCATTTGAAGTGTTTCGTCAAATTATTAGTGAATGTAAATGAGAGTTTAATGCAATTGCTCCTTTCTTTCAAGCTCCCGACGAACCGAATTTCCTCTCCTTTCTTCGTATGTGTAGGTTATTACCTCTTAGAAAACCTTATTTAAGCACGACGCACTCGCACACTCGATGCATTTAAAAAATTCATGCGGAGTGCGTCAAGAGACGTTTGCCTGACACAGCTCTCACTTCAGGCCAAACTTGTACTGTTCCAGAGCCAGTGAACAAACCTCAGTTGGTAGTTCGGTGCCTGTTTGCATTTTTCTTAATCTACTCTCGAAAACGCTGATTTTGTTCAAACCAACCCAAGGATTTTTGTTCTAACCAACTCAAAAATTTTATTCAAACTAACTCGAAGATATCATCAGTTGGTATGACATAAAAATCTATTTTTCTGCTTAATTGCTAGGCCTACGCGAACAATATTTGTGCATGGGATGACTACTTTTTAATGTACAGTATAATCTTCACGAGAAGTGTAGTTTTTCTCCGCAAAATTCTCTCTGAATGATCTGTAACCTGACGGCACAGGACTCGAGTATGTAGCAGCCGAAGAATGAAGCCTTTAGAGCGCTCCGGTTGTCATATTCCATTTCTTTCCATATTGCATTATGATTGGTTCCAAGACAGAAAGTTTCTTCAACTTTCTGCATTCAAGATGTATCTTCAACTTCCATCTGTTACATTAATTCGGATCACGAGGGCGCTTTACAACACAAAGCACGAAAGAGCTTTACAACCCAAAGCACGAGAGCGCTTTACAAACATAAAGCACGAGAGCGCTTTACGAACACATAACACAAGAACGCTCTACAGGGCTCTGTTTTCGGTCACTTTTGAAATACCTAATAAAAAATTTTAAGCTAGACGAGACCTGGATATTAGAGCATCATTGTTTATACCCTACTGACTGTCTACATTTACATCGATGCCAAATACCCCCTAAAAAATGGTGTTCTGTATTGGAGCAGGCCGCAAGTGACCACCTTTATATTCGCGGTGGTCTCAGGCCTAAAACTGCGTAGCGGCAGAGCAGAAATGTCCAATTTAGGGCCGGTATCGTTTGCTGAGCCTGTGCACTTACGGACAGTGCCCCGGAATTCCTGTTCTGGCCTGCCGCAAACTGCAGACGTGCGGGCCTGGCGGGGCTGCCTTGCGTTGCCTATGTATCGTGCGGTTCTACCTAGATGAGAGGCCGAGTGTATTTTGCCTGCAGCGGAATTTACGCCGTCCTGCGCAGCCACATGGAACGCTCTGGTTACAATTGAATTGCTGCAGAGGCCTGTCCTGCTGCGATTACCCTCTGTGCCGGGGGAAATATTTCCCTACCTGGACAATTGCCTCGCTAACATTTTACGATGGTCTCATTGTCAGTCTACATTTCTCCTATAGTTCAAATCAGTAAAATGTTCATCAGTGCATATGAAATTAAGTACAGTTAAGTAACTGGCATGATGTAAGTATAATTCTCATGGCAGCTATACCTGCCAGCCGTCAGCGATACGCAATCAGCCATCAGTCTTGGAATAGAAATTCTCAGATTACACACATTTATTATTACTTACATAACCACTTAACAACACATAGCTAAAATTAATAATTAGAACCAAGGCTGACGTCAACATAGACTAAATTTTTCCGACATAATAGCAAATTTCACCGTTATTTCCGACATACCTAGTAAAACTCATAGCAATTTCCAAAGTAGCTAACAAAAATATCTTTTCATTTTGGCATAGCTGGTATAGCTCAAAAAATATTTCTGACTTTGCTAGCAAAACTCAAAGGTACTGCAGAAGCATTCAGCTTCCTGTGGTGCAAAGAG
Organism: Orchestia grillus; assembly: GCA_014899125.1. Classification (NCBI taxonomy): domain Eukaryota; kingdom Metazoa; phylum Arthropoda; class Malacostraca; order Amphipoda; family Talitridae; genus Orchestia; species Orchestia grillus. The sequence goes on along the minus strand of VOMN01073667.1, from coordinate 1,553 downwards.
CCTCCCCCGCTGCCTGCTAAGCAGGAATCGCCTCCTCTGCTGCCTGCTAAGCAGGAATCGCCTCCTTTGCTGCCTGCTAAGCAGGAATCGCCTCTCCTGCTGCCTGCTAAGCAGGAATCGCCTCCCCTGCTGCCTGCTAAACAGGAATCGCCTCTCCTGCTACCTGCTAAGCAGAAATCGCCTCTCCCGCTGCCTGCTTCGCAAGAATCGCCTTTCCCGCTGTGTGCGGAGTAGAAATCACAATTTTTGGAGCCTGCTTAGCGCGAATTGCCGCTTCAGTTGCCTGCTAAGCAGAAACATCACAGGCCGCTAAGTTCGCACAGCCTTCAGTCGCCATTAGCGCACTCGTTACGAGCGCTGCAAGTTGGGGTGACTGTTATGCGCTGCATTACGCTGCAGCTCGCAGCCTTGAATATCAGAGAGGGCGGAGTCGGTCTTATACAGCAACAATTAAGTCTTAAAAATGTAATAAACTCGTTGCAGGTTTGCTCTCTCATGCACAGTTTGCTTCAAATGAAGACGCTCGTGCACATCGACTCGAGTTAATTTTTCACTTCCGTGGCGGGATTAATTTTTGGCAGCTCGTCACGTGACAGCGACCATCCATGCGACGCTACAGCGCCGCTCTTGTTTCTTGATTTTCTGAGACCGTCAAGAGCTCATTTTGAGACCGTCAAGAGCTCATTCTGAGACCGTCAAGAGCTCATTCTGAGACCGTCAAGAGCTCATTCTGAAACCGTCAAGAGCTCATTCTGAGACCGTCAAGAGCTCATCCTGAGACCGTCAAGAGCTCATCCTGAGACCGTCAAGAGCTCATTCTGAGACCGTCAAGAGCTCATTTGGAAACTCGAGCAATATCTCAAAGGAACTTTTGGTGATGCTTGCAGCGTTGTGATAATGCCTCGAGATGTTATTGTTGGACTTTGTGATGAATGATACCGCGTGAGGTTCTAGTTACATGTTGGCACGTATCAAAAGGTTCTTACAGTATTTTGTAATGATACCTGTGAGGTTCTTGTTACATATTTACGTGATGCCCCCAGAGTCTAGAGTTTCCTGATACATGCTGACAAGAATATACTTGCCCTTGTTACATGATGACACGGTGGCACATGTAACAACCACGTGAGGCAGTTCAGGGCTGAAATATAAAATGATGCGACTAAATAACCTTGTCTCGTTCAGACAGCAGCACTTAGGCTCGACAATACTACGCTGAAATTCTGCGTACAGAAGCTGAATGGTCGCTTCCACTCCCCCCAGAAGTGGACTTACTTCTAGAAATACTTTTTAGAAATACTTTCTAGAGCAAAATTATTAGCCCAGAAACATAGCTCAGTTAGAAAAATAAACTCCATCGTTTTCCGGTCCCTGAGGGGAGCACAAATTTAATCATAAATTTTTTTTTTTGCGATGCTCATTTATTAATCTATCTGTATTTACTAAAATAAGGGACGCCCAGGATCCATATTGAAGGTTAATATTTTGGAGACATCTACTGGTTTATTTATATATTTCCCAAGCTTTCGCACGCTTATGCAGCGTGCGTTTTC